>JAJJWW010015550.1:0-266900 GCA_023531295.1 Papaver armeniacum
AAAAAAAAAAAAAAAAAAAAAAAAAAAAAAAAAAAATCAATAAACTCAGAGCCTAGAAATTTATGCTTATTAAGGATGGCACTAACCAATCTAAGTGGATGGAAGCATTTTGGTTGTAGGAGTTGAGGAACCAATCGATTAGATGGAAACATCTAAAGAGTCTATTCATAAAAGCACGAGCTTTCGGGTGTTAGAAATAACATGGTAGTTTCACCATATCTCGCGAGTCCTTTTCACTTCTATTTTTATTTTGTTTTCTTTAAAATATGTTTCTCTAAGTGATTAGGTGGGGCTCACGATTCAAGTTGTTACCACTGCTAGGGTGAAATAGAGTGATTGAGTTAAAAAAAAAAAAAAAAAAAAAAAAAGAAAAAGAAAAAAAGACCAGACCAAATAGACCAAACGGAATAATACTCAAAAATAAGAAAAAAATTAACACTTGGGAATAGCAATATGTGTGTGTTTTCCCTGTCTCCGTCGCCTAAACAAGCGTGGGCACGGGATCCATGGGAACTATCATGTAATCTGGCGACAAGAAGCATGCGCTTAGATCCAAAAGATCAAATCATGCGGTTAAAAAAAAAAAAAAAAAAAAAAAAAAAAAAAAAAAATGTTAAAAGTTAATGTTCAGTGAATAAATCAACCGCTGGTTCCCTTGTATATGCCAGACGAGTTGATCTAGAATTAGGATTATTGATCACTGGTTCCCTTGTATATGCCAGTGTGTTGATATTAGTCCAGACCAATATCTCAATCCATTAGGATAGGTTCGTTTTGGCAGTGGCCTTCAGACAGATATGAGAAACATCGATCACCTTAGTCAACATCAAAACCATCTACGTTTTTCTATATCCATTTCTTAATCTATCCATGTGATTTGTTGACTCCGGATATTGATGTCCATAGTGCGACTATCTGAGTAGAGCTCTGTGACTTATATATGAATTTTAGTATGCGAGTGCAAACTCGTGTATGCAACAATGGAATTTCGCATCGGTACTTCCTCCTGTAGTCAATAAGTATGCCAACCAAGGAGATTCTTTAGTGCCTTCCAGGTTACAACGTAAATGGCTAGAAGTGCAGGTATACGGGTTTGTGGGTACACCTCTTGTAAACCCTCCAGAGACTATAACTCGTCCACTAGGGCCACCTAGGGGTTTAAAGGCTTGTTATACGTGCTAAGTGTGGCCAGGTACCCTCGACAGAGATGGAGTTGTATGTATTAAAAAAATTATTTTAGTTTGATTTGCTCGAGGACTAGCAAAGTCTAAGTGTGGGGAATTTGATAGGTGTCTAAAACACCTTGATATTTATCTATTGTTTATGCTTTCTTTGTTATGTTTTCTTGTAAATTATGTATCTTTTATTTGATTTTGAATTTGGGTACTTTGGAGCAAAGAAGAGGAAACGTCGCTTAAAAGGGCTAAAGTGTCATTTCATGTGCAACTACTGTTGAAGACGACTTATTTCTCATTATTTACTTCTTTTCTATCTGAAAGGCATTCAGCCTTAGTGATGTATAAAAATTGAAGAAAAGAAATGAATATGAGAAGTAAGAGATGGTTGCTCGAGAAACTACTAAAAGCACCAGAGAAAAGTGTTAAAGGCACCCCGAGAAATGGCCGGAAGAGTCGATAAAGTCACCCAGGAGTTTTTCACTAAATACAGCCCAAAAGTCATCTTTGTACCCCACAAATCGCACCCCCTGAAATTGCTAAATATAGCCCAAATTGCTAAAGGGACGCCGCTGTGGGATAAGGGGAAGGTCATCTTCTTCATTTGAAATTCAAATTTTGGCGGGAAAACTTGTTTTTAATGGCAGCAAATTAGGGTTTGGATTTTGATGGAGTTAGGAAGAGACTAAAGCGCTGGAATTGAATGGGTTTGTTCTTTGGATCCAAACAGGGCTGATGATGGTCTTTGTATCGATCAGAATTGGCTATATAATCCGCAAAAGGAAAATCAAAGCAAACTGGTTTTGGCGGGAAAACGTGTTCTTCATGAACAGAATTGTGGTTCGGATTTTGGAAGAGACTTAGAGTGATTCAATGGCTCAAATCGCTTGGGCCAACTTGTATCAGCTAAACAGGGATGGTATGGTGGTTTTATTCGATCCAGATGAGCTGGATAATCGGGTTTGGAGCAAAACAGGGCACGGGAAGAATATCCAATGAATACGTGACTTCCAAGCAAGATTTTGGCGTATTTTTGGAAGAGTTAAACACGGGATTTCGTAGCTACCTTATTAAAAGGAAGAATGACGTGTTTTGAAGCCAAAATAAGGAGCAAATCTCGTATATTTGGAATGTTTCATTAAATCAGGGAAGAAAGAAGCCGCGGCTTGCTATAGAGGAAAGATGAGATTTTCACGAGATTTTTGAGGCATGTGGTGTATAAAAAGGTCTGTACGAGTTCTAGGAAGGAGGACGGATACTTTGGAGGAGAAATAGAGAGCTAGGAGTCGAGAAAATCAGAAAAGAAGAAAACTTCACCTGCTGCTGCAACTCAAGAACACCAAGAACTTTGGACCACCAGAAGCAGTCGCAGAAAGCGGTCTTAAGAACAACAACACAGCTAACGCTATATCGTTCTTCAAGCAGTCTTAAAAGGAAGGACGCCCAGTGACGGTCCTATATTACTGAAAATCATTGTAAGCTATTTATATTTTTATCAATACAATGATTAATGAATTTTTCTTCAATTTCTGCTCCATGAGTAGCTAAATCTATTCTCTAGGGTTTTGGAGGAAACTATTTTTGATGGGTATTATTTAGTATTTAAATTTCTTTGGCATATTTACTCCAATATTGTGTTTTAAATTGTCTAAAAAAATTCTCTCTTCTTTACATGCTTCGTAACGATTGTTTTGGGTAGTTTCTACCGTTCTTTTATAAGCGAAGGAGGATTAGGCCTTAGAATATTGACTAGAGTCATAAAAAAAGAGCTTGTAACGTTATATTTTCCAAAGCATGAGATTGAGTTCGAAAATTGTTTTGAGTTAAGTCGGAGTATTATGTCAAAGTTTTAATTATTGAGTTTACCATCATTAGAAGTAGTGAAATCCAAAGCCCTAGATTCATCTCTCCTTGGTAACAAAAATCGAATTTTAATAGTTTGTCGTATTATTTTTCTTTATTAATCTAAAATCAAAATCTTAAAAAAAGTCCGAGCGAACGATACTCTTATACTTACCACTTGTAAAACTGCAATCAAGATATTCTGTAAGTAGTCTTGCCTTTTCATTGGCATCACTGATTTTATCAATGACCTCGAAGACAAAACTATCTTCTTTGGTTAGAACACATAAACCATTAATTTTACATAGTGCTTTGTAATGGTTGCATTGTCCATCACAACTGTTACTACTATCTGAAGAGCAATATCCTTCATCAGAAGAGGTGTCGTCTGTAATAACAGATACGAACATGTCTTCATTCTCTTGATCGAACTCGGACATAATTGTTTTTAGAATTGACCTTTTAAGGCCTTCATCAATATCAAGGCTATTAATTTTTTGTTGGGTGGTACACTTATTAGCGTAGTGACCCACTTGTTTACATTTCCAACATACTGGTTGTTTCTTCTTTTTAGAAGATTTTTTAGGAAATTTTCCTTTAGAAAACCTTTTATCTTTTTTAAAAGGTTCCTTATAATATTTTTCTTTAAAGCGTTTTTTTGATTTTCGTTGTTTTCGAAAATTATCAATAGTTTGATTAAAACCCATTTGCTCGCAGAAATCTCCTAGAGCTCGTTTTCCTGAAAACTTTTCCTTTTGGATTTGCCTTTGAAGCTTAAGGTCATTACATAAGGAAATACCTTCTTTACTACTTAAACGCAAGGTCTCCATAGGTGTAGGTATCATAGGGGATTTTTCCATTATTAGAGCAAGTCTTATGGTGGAATCCAAGCTATTCCAAGTGTGGAAAATCCATGGAATGTCAAGTCTAATGGCTTCCAAGTTGGGGTCTTCCACGGAAAATCCAAGCAACCTTCCATGGTTTCGTGGAAGGGTTCGTGGAATCCATAGAAACGCCATTAAGAATAGCGCCAAACGCCAATAAGAATAGCGCTAAAAAACGCCATTAATATCTGCGTTTTTTTTTAATCCGTAGATTTGAAGCGAGTTGTTGAAATCTAGCAGTGAGAAAAAAAACGCCATTGTTAATGGCGTTTTTAAGCAATTAAAATTGCGTTTTTAGCGCAATTAAGAATTGCGTTTTTGTTATTCCACCATTACACTTGCGCTTCCATCCACACTTCCAAGTGCTGAGGTGGCGTGGAATATGGAAGATGGATGGATTCCACCATAAGACTTGCTCTTAGCATTTCTCAAACGATTTTTGATTCGTTCGGCAAAAAAGTTAGGAAGTCCTGATAAGAACTTTTCTTTCCAAAATTCATGATGTCCATCATTTCTCTGAAAGATTTTTGAAAAGAATACATCTTTATACCATTCAACTAAATACGAATAATTTAAGCGTCTTTGGAAATATATGGATAAGGGTCTTTGCCGCTTTAGGATTTACTTCCAAATACCCTATTTTTAAGGACCACTTTTCTCTTAACTTTTCTTGATGACAAGTGTCATGTGGACCATTTCATTTTGCTTCTTTTGCGACAAGTGTCATGGGGACCACTTTCAATGATTAGTTCTCTTAATTTCCTTAAATTTCTCTAAAAAAATAAAACCAGCCTATTAAAATGAACGGAGAGAGTATAAGTTTAACCGGTTATTATTCATTTACTTTCTAGTTTTGATTTTCGTTTCATCTTGGTTATTATGTTGTGGATGAATCAAAGCATTAAACATCCTTAATTCCTTGTTCTCTAAGTGTGCTAGAATTAGAATCGCTTGTTTTGACATAATCGAGACGAAGAGGGGAAACTCTAACATTTTTGATTTTTTTACATAAACAATGTTTGAAAATTTCGGCGAAATTTCGTCCGATATCAGCCGAGTTAACCAATTCCTTCCGATTTTATCGGTAAAATATCGTATCGCGATATCACAGTATTGTCTCGCCCAAATGGCGGTACCTAAATTATTGCCGAGATCGGCCGAGATCGACTACCTTTGGTTTATGCACTAACAGACGACCCAGAAAGAAAAGAGATACCATCGGAGGAGAATCAGGGATTTAGGGGAGAGAGAGAGTCGTACATGAAGTGAGAGAGACCACAGTGTCAAAATCTTCTAAAATCTGGGTGGATAGAGGGATACAGGAGAGAGATAAAGTATGTGGAAAATCTGGGTGGATATTTTCAACTGAATACGAATATATTAAGCGTCTTTGGAAATCTATGGATAAGACTAAGTCTTATGGGCTAGATTGGAGGTGCTAGATTAGCACTTAAGTGTTGCAATTCAAAAAAAAAAGTGTGGCAAAAAAGTTAACACTAGTTCTCTCCTGGGTTGCTAGTATGTGAACTAGCATCTTAGATAGTTATATTTGAATGATTTCACTGGCGCGGAATGGTTCGGCGTTTAACGTAATTTGCTAATCTAGCTGCTAACTTAGGAGGTAGTCCTGACTGCTAATCTAGGTGTTAGACTAGCACCCCATAAGACTTAGTCTAAGGGGCAAACCGCTTTGGGATTTACTTCCAAATACCCGATTTTATTTTATTAGGTACCCAATTAATCTTTGTATACCGGGCCAGGTTTCGGAAAGTATGAGTTTAATTTCGAGAAAATATTGAAAGCTCCTCGGCACACGTTTGTTCCTCTTTCTTTGTCTTTTTTTTTTTTTTTTTTTTTTTAGTTTCTACTCTCACCTCTCTGTATGGGGGTTGTTAACATGTTTGTGATTCTGAGACAAACAATTATGGTTTGGCACGGCCTCCATATTGATCAGTCACATCACATCAATAACCTGTCTAGTATGGTAGGTCCCCTTCTGTCTGAATCCTAGGACGACAGCAGTATCTACTATCTACCTCTTTAGGACTCTTCTTCTTGAAGTCTCTCTTTTCTTGGTTTTCCGTCTCATTCAAGACCATCTTTTTAACTGATTGATTAATCTGGAGAAACAATACGTACCTTACCTACACAAGTAGTGAGCACGTGCGTTGCTTGCCGTCGGCGATCTATTTTTACACTTTCAAAATAATTTGGTAGTAATTAAATGACATATTTTTATTTGAAAATTAATACGTTGTTTATACTTAAGAATTAATCATTTGTTTTGTTTTTCTTCTTGTAAATTTTTCCAATTTTTTAAGTTATGTCTAATTTTAAACCATGTTAACTTTTAAGGAGAAAACATATAAGATTGAAGGCGTATAAAATAAAATTGAAAAACAAAAATTTGATATCATTATTTGTCTCATTCGTAGCTAATTTAAAAACTTTCTAAATATATAAAATTTACAAAAATCGACGTGTAGTTTAAAAGATATGAGATTTTTAAATATATAAAAAAGTGCATTTACTTTTATATCTGTAAACATTAACATCTATACCACTTCTTTAAAATCTAACAGTGAAAAGAAATTTGAAGTCTAATGATCTAACAGGACAATAACAATAGTTGAATTCTATTGGTGAAATCTAACGGTAGAATTTTAAAGTTTGGAGATCCAACGGTTATATTTACTTAAGTTTTGCAATCCCTTGTTGCTATTAAAGGGGGGAGATGGACCCGCCATGTTTGACTACACCAAATTTTTCTTTAGTAGACTCAGTGACATGCGATGGAATTCGTTTGGCAAAGTCAGTCCTACTCCGACTAAAGAAAAATTATGCCGACTAAGTGCAAAATCTACTACTCCCTCCATCCCTATTATATAGGTGGAATATTGGATTTTTCTAATCCCACTAGATAGGTGGAATTCTAATTTCAAGGTGTTTTTTAACATATATACCCTTATTTATGTTGTATGAGAAATTGTATTGAGAATAAAAACAAGGGATATAAACAAGAAAAAACATGAAAATTTATGAAAACCATGCATTTTCTTATTCTAAGAGATTTCATCTTCTCCGCCTATATATTAGGGACGGAGGGAGTATAAATTTAGGGTTCGTTTGGCACCAGTGGAGTTGGATTTCTAGGTAGTTGGAACTACCTAGAAAATCAACTACCTCCAATCCAATATTTGATGTTTGGCATCCAAGTTAAATGGGCAGAGAATTCGGATGGAAATCAAATTTTAGGTGTTTGGCATTCGATGGAATTCATTATTTGGAAAATATCCTCCCAAATGTGATTAGGCTTAGTCCTATGGGCTAGATATCTAGCTGCTAGATTGGCCATCCACGTCAGATATGACAACCTCCTAACCCCTATGGGATGGTCAATCTATCAACGAAACGCCTAACCATTCGGCGTTTCTCTCTCTTTTTTCTTCTTCTCTCCTTCTTTTCCTCCCTCTTTTTCTTCTCTCTCTCCTTCTTTTACTCTTTCACACGTCCCTCTCTCTCCCCCTCTCTCTCACACGTCCCTCTACATCACACGTCCCTCTCTCTCTTTCTCCCTCTTTCTCTCTCTCACTTTCTCTTTCTACCAAAAATATTTATCTAGCGCCGAATGGTTCAGCGTTTGGACTACTTTTTGAGTGCCGAACGGTTCGGCGTTTCAATCTCGCTGATAGTGCGACTGCGAACAAATGCTAGGAGAGAGAAGTAGCCAGATTGAGTGTTAACTTTTTTCTCACACTTTTTTCATGATTTGCAACACTTTTTTTGGCCAATCTAACAGTCCAATCTAGCCCATAAGACTTAGCCTTATCATCGAACTATCACTAATATTTAACCAATGAAGTCCCAACAAACAATCACACAGAGGCATATACAAATGTAAATATTTCCATTGATAATATATTGATTGTTATCATAATCCGTTCAACAAAAGTCAACATATGCAATGGTAGACATTCACCACATGGTCTGCAAGCTTTACATTACAAGTAGACACAATAAACACAAGCATACAGTTAAGATCCGAGAATCTACTCGAGTATAACATCGAAAACTTGGAAATGAAAAAGAAATGGGAGGAAAATCTTCTTTATATATGGGAGGAGAATAAAGGGTGGAGTTGAAACTCGGAAGGGGTAGGGTGTCAACTTCTTTTTTATTGGTTGGAAAATAAATCGACGGGAGAACGAAATCCACCCTAAAAATGTTGGGCCAAACACTAGTAGAATGGACCAAACGCATTCTTAAGGCATTTTTATAGTTTTGTTGATTTTTTTTTTTTTTTGGGGGGGTTGGGGGTTGGGGGTGGGGGTGGTGGTGGTTAATCAACCCTTGGCTCCGCCTCTGATAATTATCAATATCTAGGTATACACGCTTCTTTTCATTGCAGAGGTAAGGGTTGAATTCTGTAGTTGTCGGAAGCAACTCCAATTCAAGGAATTTGGATGTATTATAGGGACCATTAGTCTAGGATATTAACAACAAAAAATAAAAAAACGGATGCGACACAAAAGAATGTGTATCATTATCTAAATAATGAAGGTCTCTCAAACCTATTATGGACGAGCAATTATCCAGACCGAGAAGAATGTAACCCTAATCAACGACTCCTTCTGTCCCACAATAAGTGATTTAGTTCAAGTTTATAAAATCTTAAGAGCATCTCAATGAGAAGATGAAAAATTTACTTTCTCATGACACATATATGGACCCTCATTTAAATTAAATTCATCTACGCTTAAAAAGAAATATAGAAGGGGTACCAAAATAAATACAAAAGTCTTAGAAAAAGTCTTATCTAGATCTTCGGAATGACCTTTATGTCATCTTTTTCATTATTATTTCTAAATAAAATTTTCTAAAACAACGAGAAAAAGGAAATCATTTTTATTCTTTGTCCGCAAATCAAATCTTAAAAATAAGACCATACCATCGGAGATGGTTCATGAAACAAAACATTCTTATTTTTTGCCACATATATAAAAATTCCATAAATAAAAGTCTAAATAAGACCTCCACGTAAGATTTTTAACACCCACTAATGGAGATGCTCTAATGAGCAAAACATTTTTTTTGCCACATATACAAAACTCCACACATAAGAGCAGTTCATATGAGATGAACAAACTCAAAGTTAATTTGTTCATTTTTCTCCCACTATGGCATGAACAAACATGAAAAATGGATGTTCAAATCATCAAATATGTTGCTTTGAAATTGAGTCAGAACATCCAAAGCGCGTCGTGTAAAAAAGAAGCGACATTTCTTCGATATTTGGCGTCCGGAAGAAAACCGCCCGGCGTTATTATTCCCGGTAGCGCGTTTTAAGTTATAACGCTCGAGTCCCGTATCAAAGTCGCTAGTGTCGGTCCTAATGGCGCCAACGGCTCAATCGAACGCTCACAAATCTTGTGATCCAACGGCTATATTTTTGAATTCTATAAATACTCCTCATTTCAATTTTAAATTCACACATTCTACACATTCTTCTCTCCACTCTCAATTCTTGATTGAACATGTCTCGGCCTCGGTTAGTTCGACGAGTTCCAGTATGCTAAAGAAGAAGATGAATCTATTTTGAAACTATGTGTTTTTATCTACTCAGCTTGCTTCGGAAAACTATCATGGGTGAATTTCTGGGCGGTTATTCACGATGGGTTCTGCAGTGACACTCGTAATCCGAGTCGTCATTCTATATCTGACATATAACATCGTTTTGGTACAATTAAGAAAGAAGTAAATGAGTTTGTAGCTTTAACCATACACGTAAATCGATATCGACTGAGAGGTGAAACTAATGCTGAGATGGTAACAAGATTGTTGGCTGAATGGCGAAGATGGAAAAATGTGGCTTTTCCTTTCGATAAATGTTTTGAAATCCTTAAGGTGTTGAACAGTTTCAACCCCTTCCTTGGTGTTGTTGTTCAACCCAGTACTTCTTCTCATTAGTGAAGCTATGTAATGTGTAGTCCGTCGTAATTTAGTGAAGCCAATGTAAAACGCTTACTTTTAAACATATGTAATTTTATTTAATTAAGATTGTCGTACTTTTAACATTAAAAACTACAAATATAGCGAGGATTAAAAATTACATTAATCTCTCTAACTTCGCTCATCTCTAGTTCCCTCATTGTTATTTTAAGGAGACAAGAATTCGAAAGTCACAGGGAATAGACACAGGAAATCACCCAAAGCCAACATAGTACGTAAATTTCCAAATGTTGATAGACCCGGGGATAGACACGATAGACCCTGGATGAACAAAATTGGGGATTGACCTGGTGAACAAAATTAGGCGATTGGAAAGCACTCTGTGTACTCGGTCCAAGCATATAAGAGGTTTGTTGTTGTGGTGGTGTTGGTGTGTAGCATTCATTTGGGTTGTAGGGAGAGAATGATGATAAAATGGGCCTAGGTTCAAGCCGAAATGTCTGAGGTTGAGATACATGCACAATTTGTGGTGAAGTAGTATTGTACCGTGTTTCTCACACCACATTGTCTTGTGTTTCTCGCACTGCTTGTTTCTTCACTTTCTTGCCATGATCGTCGGTTTCTTCACTTTTGTGCAATGATCTGTTTCTCCTGGTGGAATCGGAAGAATGTGACTGCCGCCCATCATCATTTGGAATTGGAGTTGGAGTTGGAGTCAATCCCAACATTGTGTCTGTCTCTGCCATTTTCATAGTTGTTCCAAGTGCATCGCCTCTACTTACTTGCCGATTTCGCCAATGCAAATCGTTAAGTAGAATCCGCAACTCTGGAAGTGACATTGTCGTAAGGATAATCACGGTCCATACCTTGGGAAACAATGGGGATCGTGGTTGACTCACCTTGTGAAGTAATACTTTGCAGCTCCCAACGAATTTCGGGCATATTTGACGAGGATGATGAAGAACTTGCACCCGTCCTTGGATAAGTCATAAAGCTTGGGTCTTATGGAGGTGGTTGGCTGGGAACGATATTTGGATTATGGGACATGTTTGATAACCCTGGGAAATCAACCCCATAGACGTGCATGTTTTGTGTCCCAATCACAGGCTTCGTAATTGACTGGTACCAGTTGACATAATGCGCTTCACTAATATCCAACTTTGTATTTAGTTCATACCTCTCCCAACCGGTTATTCTCAACCGATAAAAATCTAATGTAGAGCTTTGCATCTGTTGTAGCCGGTTAATTGCAATTGCAAATACACCTAGTATTTGGTACTGCACTCTTTCTCCCATATACCAAACCCCTCTTTGTGATTCCGGACTATAAAAAACAACTCTACGCATAGAATAATCAAGAATTCTTTGTCCAACATCATCACTATACTGAGGTAAACCAACATAGGGGTGAACAACTACGTTGTTGTGGCTCCGAGTCATCTGTTTTTATAACCTCTGCACAAAACTGGAACCAAAGACGTTGCTGCCAGTGTTCTTCTCTATGTTGTTCTTCATATACATGTCCAACATTGTAAATCTTATTGTCCCGTCTTTTAGGATTGGTTTACCAACACGGAAGTAGGTATACCACCAATACTACAAATTACTCCCTAATTTTAGTATTTAGTAATAACAATAAATTTAAAAATAATAATTTTGATATTTACCTCTATGATTCTCCAGAAACCAGTGAAGTTTGTTTCGCCCATGGACGCTTTATCTAGCGCACAATACAATTCTGCTAAAATTGCAAATCCCCAGTCATAATCGGGTGATTTGTTGAGATCTTCTAACGCTTCAAGCCAACCAACATGAGCAACATAAGTTGAGTTTGGAAAGAATGCTTGACCCATTACCCATAAGATAAACATCCTTTCAAGTTCAGGATAGTTATCTACAGGTTCTGGGTTTCTAGGTTTGGTTAGGAAAATCTTCAAAGCCGCACATCTAATCCCACCTCCTTTCAAATATTTACGAGGGAAATCTGATTCCACAAACGAGGGACAAAGCATCTCCCATTTACTATTTGAGATCCATTCATCTTGGTTGAATGGTGGAGGGTCTCCCATTCCACTTGGGATCCCACAAATGAAATACAAATCAAGGGGAGTAATTCCTATTACAACTATAATATCAACTATGATTAATTCTTTTGATTATTTAATAATTATTTAAAAAATTTAATTTAAGTTAAGTTAAAAAAAATTACCAATTTCGAAATCCATAAAATGGAATGTGTGCGTCGTCATCCACCACCTTTCGACCACTTTGTTTCAGATTTTTTATGTTATTGTTTCTAGGCTTTATTCTATAAAGCGCATGCCAAGGATATCTGTCAACCCTATCTCGGACTGCAGCCGGTAGATCAACATAAATAGCATTTAATTCTGAAAATCCACCTCTCGTGACATGATAATCCTCAAATCTTTCATGATGCCCCGACACATGACCTGGAACTAATGATGGAGCAGCAACTATATTTTGGTTAGCAAACTCTTCTTCTCGATTTTGAGAAAAATCTACACTGTGTGAGGCAACAGTCTTGCCGATTCATTTTTTCGATCTCTTTTCTTCTTTATGCTATTCGCCACTCTTCTCACTATGTTCATATTGTATTAGAAATTTTTGATTTTAGAAGAGTTTTAGAAGAAAGAAATGGAAGTGGTGTGACTGAAAATGAAATCAATAGAACGAATTTATAGGGTAGAAATTCGACCGTTGGAAATATAGGCGTTAGGGAGACGACCGTTGGAGACTTTGTGCCTAACGCCCGAGTTAGGACACTGAACGCCCGCGTCAGGCCTACTGTCGCCAAGTTTTGAGTTCAAACGCCCGAGTCTGTCATCCTGTCGCGCGCCTAGTGGTCCAACGCCCTACGCTTTACCATAGTGGAAAACTCAGTTTGGCCATCCACGTGGCTGAACAAATGTTTGAGTTTGGACATTTCCATAGGAACTGCTCTAAGGGTTTAACTAAGAGTATTTTTAAGTATTATTTTTTCAATTATATACTCGTGAATAATAATTGGTAGAATTTAAAAATAATATATCTCTCAAACTATGCCACGCATATGCGTAGACCTTATATCATAATAATGAATATAATAATGAATATAAACATGGCTATCAATTAGTGGAACAAAATTCGAAATGAATAGGTCTTCCAGTGTAGGACGGAGGGAGTATAATTTCATTTGGTGTAATTCTATATCTATTTATAATTAAAGATATTGAAAATCACAAACTATTTTATTTGCTATAGCTGATCGCCATAAACAATTCTGACTAATGGTCAGAATTTCCTCGTATATGTCTTTAAACTCATTTGAGACTTGAGAAAAACTCATATTGGACGAGAGTATGGTTCTCGTTTTTTGGGTTTCCATTATTTATCTTTGTTCCCAGATTATTTTTGTTTCTAACTGGAGGCACTTTTCCTCATAATACAATTCTTCATCGACAGAAGTTGTGTTTGAACAATAAGATAGTGGTATTTGGACATAGGTTATAGCAATCATATATGTGGAAGAAAAGATTTATTTATTAATCTTGATGAGTACATGTACGTTCAACTGTGAAGCTTGGAAACAATTTTACAATTCCAGTTATGGGAAAATGAAGAATAGGCACCATACTTAAGAATGGTTCACAGACATACATAATGGATGTATTCTATGTACCAGGATTGCATCAAAATTTATTAAGTACGGGTCAACTTTACGAAGGTTTTATTATACGAACATCTTTAATTAATGGTATCTATACAATTCGTGATCGAAGAAGAAGGCTGATTGCAAGAGTACATATGACTAGCTTGTTTCCTTTGAATAACTCAATATCAAAGAGAAAGTTGTTATAACTCTTTCGTTAATAATAACTCTTGGTTATGGAACAAGAGAATGGGTCATGTGAACTTTAATATCTTACAAGTTCTGGCAAAGAAGGAGATGGTCTCGGGCTTTCCCATCATTGATTTTCTGAATTAAGGTGTGAAGATTGTATCTTTGGAAAACAACATAGAGATCCTTTTACCATAGGCAAAGCAAGAAGAGCAGAACAACCACTAGAGTTAATTCATAGTGACTTATGTGGTCGAAATAAAGAAATTTCTTATGGTGGAAACATGTACTTCATTACTTTAACGATGATTTTAGTAAAAAGCTTAGGTATGTTTAGTGAACTAGAAGAATGATGCTTTAATGCTTTTATAAGTTTTAATACATATCTTGAAAAAGCAGAACAATAAAAGTATTAAGATAACATGTCTTGACAAAGTACAAAGTATACAATAGTTGATACTTTTATGAAAGAACATGATATTCAACATCAGATGACTGCAAGGTATACACCGTAATAAAATGGTGTGGCATAAAGGATGAATCGTACTATAATGGAGAAGGTACGTACCATGAGAAGAACAAAGAATCTACCAATTTTTTTTTTTTTGGACAAAAGCTGTTGATTACGTTGTTTATTTGTTAAATAGATGTCCAACTAGAAGCTTGGTTGATAAGACCCCTGAGGAAGCATGGAGTGGAAGAAGACCAAATATGTATGACACTTCAAAGTATTTGGTTGCATAACATACGCACATGTGCCTACTGAAATACGAAAGAAGCTTGATGAAAAAAGTGAAAAATGCATCTAGCTTTATAGGTTATAGTACTTCAACCAAGGGATATAAACTATTAAATCCAGAGATACGGAAATGATTATAAGTAGAGATGTGATATTTGATGAAGAAGCTCAGTGGGAATGGAATTGAGAAGTACCAAGAATAGTTGCTAGCACAAATGTGACTTCAATAGTTGAAGAAGAAGAAAGTCCAATTGATATGTTGGAAGAAGAAACAAGAGTTGATATTACATTGCAAAGCGGAAACACGTCAACACGCAATCATACTTTTCCAACACGTTTGAATGATTATGTTTTAACTAGAGATGATGAAAATATAGATGAAGATTTGGTAAATTTTGCACTCTTTTGAGATTGTGACTCTGTAAAGTTTGAATTAGCTTCTAAGAATCAAGGTTGGTTACAATCTATGGATGTTGCAATACAAGCAATTGAAAAGAATAATACATAGAAAGTTATATATCTAACACAAGGTAAGAAAGCTATAGGTCTTAAGTGGGTTTACAAAAAAAAAAGTATAAACCAAATGGTGAGCTATATTGTCTTAAACCAAGACTTGTGGCCAAATTATTGACAGAAACTGGGGTATTGATTATTTTGAAGTATTTTCTTCTGTTGCAAGACTTGACATTGTTTGTATGATAACAGCTTTAGTTGCACATCATTATTGGAGTATTTTTCAAATGGATGCCAAGTCTGCATTCTTGAATGGAGTATTGGAAGAAGAAGTTTATGTTGAACAACCAGCAAGTTACATTATGGAAGGGAAAAAAATCAAGTATACAAGCTAAATAAAGTTTTATATGGTTTGAAACAAGAACCACGTGCTTGGTATACATGAATTGACACTTATTTTAATAACAGGTTCCAATAAGTGTCCAATTGAGCATACTTTGCATATGAAGTCAGATACTTAGGGAAGTCATATCATAGTATGTCTTTATGTGGATGATCTTATATTCACAGGAAATAATACTGAAATGATCAATAATTTCAGGGAGGCCATGATTAAAGAGTCTTGGGTTAATGTCTTATTTTCACGGACTTGAAGTTTTACAGACAAATGATGGAATCTTTGTTCATCAACAAAGATATACTAAGGATATTATGGAACATTTTAAGATGAGTAATTGAAACTCAGTAGAACTCCAATATAAGAAATATTGAAATTAGAGAAAGAAGGAAAAGGAGAGCTTGTCAATCCTACATGTTTTAAGCAACTTGTAGGTAGTCTCAGGTACTTGACTTCTACAAAGCCTGACATTATGTATGGTGTTGCTTTGGTCATCGTTTTTATGGAATCTCCATATCAATCTTATTTGCAAGCATCAAAGAGTATCTTAGATATGGTAAAGGTACAATTGATTTAGGTATATTTTATGTTTCTTCAAAGAATGAAAAATTAGTTGGTTACACTGATAGTGATTAGGTGGTGATTTTGAAGACATGAAGAGTACGTCTGGATTTTACTTTAATATGGGATCTAGTTTATTCTCGTGGTCATCAAAGAAGCAACAAGTTGTTGCATTGTCGATATCAGAAGCATAATATATAGATGTTGCTTCTTGTGCTACTCAGGTTGTTTGGTTAAGAAGGATGCTAGGCTCTCTTAATAATGAACAAGAAAATCCAACAAGCATTGTGTGTGATAACAGATCTGCTATTTCACTTTCCATGAATCCAGTTTTATATGGAACAAGAAAACATATTGATATTAAGTATCATTATATCCGAGAGTTGGTAAATAATAGGGAGGTAGTTGTGAGTTTCTGTCCTAGTCCTGAACAAATTTCCGACATGTTCACAAAGTCTCTGAAATCTGATACGTTTGTCAATCTACGAGAAAGACTTGGAATGATTAGCTTACACAGTCTTGGTTCGAAGGAGGCTGTTGGAAATCAAGTCTAACCAAGACTATATTTGGAATCTGAACAATATTTAAAATTTGCATTAGTTTACATGTTTGAGAAGTTTTGAGTTTTCTAGAAGATTGTTTGCTTTAGGAATCTACTCTATTTAGAGGTTGATTGTTCTAGAAAAGTTTTTTGTTTAGGAATCTAAGTATTATAAGAAGCCGTTTCGGTTGTTTATTTTTAAAACTCTGGTGGTATGGAACAATATAATTAGGCTGTTAAGCCATGAAATATAGTACACCAGAATTTGTTATTTATCGAATTATTAAATTTTTCTTAGTTATTATCTTTCTCCGAGTATTTGTATGTCAGATCTACAATTATTAAAATTAAGATAAGACGGGAAGATTGCCAAAATAGATACATATAAGGATCACAATAATCAGAGGTGAAAACCACCGTATAAAAGATGCAAAAAAAATGCAACATTTACGTGTCGAGTTCTTACCGAGATTCACTCGTGGTGAAGGGAGTTCCACAGCTTTGAATATTTTCTGTCTAATCAAAAAAATTTACATTTCCATTTTTGTTGAAGAATCTGATAGTACTTTTACTAATTAATAATTAAGGTTTTCCCTATTTCCTATCCCTACATTTCCTATTTCTCATCCATGTAAATTTCCATCCCAATTTTTCGTATTTCCTATCGACATAAAGTTCAATATATCCTAAATACCATCTTGACTTTTCCAAAAAAAATTAACCCAACACATAAAAAAAAAAAAAAAAAAAAAAAAAAAAAAAAAAACCAATTTCGGGATACCTTGTTCTCCATCTCCACCACGCTGCATCTTCTTCCTTACCTCCACGGTCCATCAACACCTTATAAACTTTCAATTATTTTTATGATGACATTAAATCTGTAAATCGTAGAATACAACAATGACATCAAACAGTAGTAGATGCCGATAGTGATTTTGCATCATTAGGTATGTAGATTTTGATCTAGATCGATATGGAGCTAGGTCTTTTCATTATTTGCAATTTAATTAATTCGGTATACTTGACTCAATAGGATATAGTTAGATATACTGCATAGATCAAAACTTCAAACTAATTTAACCACCTTATACAAATTAAAGGTCTCCATGTGACCATGTCCCTCAAGGGAGAATTTGTTGTTCAAAAAAGAGGTTGCGTTGACAAAGGATTTCCAAGCACTGTTAAAGAAAATTGGATAAAGTACATGTTAAAGATAATTTTCTTAAATTAAATTGGTTTGGAGTTCGATTAATCTAGGGTTTGAATATTTTTTCCTAAATTTTCAATAATCGAATCTTCCATAATATGATTTACCCGTTAATAGTCGACTAACTCGGTTACATCACGAGGAATTAAATGATAAGAAAAAAAAAAAAGATATGTCTTAGTGATTAGTGATTAAATAAAAATCAAGGTTTTTCTTTTTAATTGGCAAGAAAGAAGAAGATAAATAAAAAATGTTAATATTTAGGATCATAGTTGATATTGACTTTAGGGGTGGTACATAGGAAAAAACAAAATTGAAAAGTAGATATTTTTTTGTTTTTTCGGAAAAGAGGTGAAACCTCAGTTATATTGATAATAATCCTCCAATTTAATATCGGGAACGGTTACAGGACTGACCAAATGAGTTCCAAAGATTACAAGAATTTCAAACAACCAGTAAACACAATCACAGGCATACCACATAACAACATAGTTACACAACGAAATCTGATGCAACATCCTAACCATTTCAGACAGTTTCCTGAGTAGCAGAACAAGTTTAAATGGCCTGATTTGGATTGAAAGTAACCTATCCAAACCACATAGAAAATCAACTATTAGTTGTGAAGCTAGGATCCAAAGATCAAACCATTTCTCAAGGTTTTTTCTAAAAACATGGTAAAATAATTGACCTAGGTATAAAAAGATCCAAAGATCCACCCATTTGTCAAGGATTTTTTCTAAGTAACAATAACATCGATAACCTAAATTGGTCACCGGAGGACGGAATCTGTCTGAATCGGTCTGGGGCTTTATCGGAATCGGTCTGAAACTCTTGGTTGCTGGTGTCTTCATTAATGTTGCTGGTGTCTTAGAACTTGTATCTACTGCTGGTGACTCGTGAGAACCTGTTGCTGCAAGGGTGAAACTAAAGCTACCATCCAAACCTAGATTATGATATCTAAGAAAAACCTGATTGATTGAACATCCATAAACATTAAATTCAAATAATCCTAAAACAATAAAAACGGAAACCCAATCATCACCAAAAACAGAGAGATAAACCGTCGATTTGAATCGGTGGATCTGGGGTACAATATTAAAGATGATGTTGTTTCTAGGTTTTGTTCACAGATCGAAACTGGTGGTGTCGATATTCTCTGCATCCTTCTCACACAAATCATATCTTGATTAAACAACCACAGATCTAAAAAAAAAACCCAAAATATCAAGAACAATCAAAAAAAGATTTAATCCGTAGAAAAAACTAGTGAAACGAATCAAAGAGAATATAGAAGAAAATACGAGTCGGGGTGTTGATTGATCTTCTCAGATCGACCCCAAAGGAGCCGATCTGAAAAGAGAGGTTTCGGTTTGAGAAGATTTTCGTCGCTTTGGTTTTTCAGTTTTGGAGAGAGAATAGTTTTTATTTAGAGAGAAGATATTTTGAGAGAGATGGGAAATAAGAAAGTAGGGGTAGGAAATAGGGAAAACCATAATTAACCCACTGCTGCTTTTGAGGCTGTAATTGAACATATGGAAGCCCTTCCAAAGGTCATTTTTGAGACTGAAAATGAATTCATCCCGGAGGACTGCTGCATTTGTTTGGAGGAGTTTGTCTAAGGTGAGGAGCTTTACTAAAAGATTAAAATCATTAGAAGAATGAGATGGAAAATAAGAAAAAATAATAACAAAATCATTAGGATTAGTCATAGAAACAATTTTTTTTTTTTAATCGAAAGAGAGATATATTAAGATAAGAAGAATTTACAAAATGGCTACAAGATGTAGCAAAGAAAAGAACAAAAATTTAAAAATTACATCAACCAAAAGCCACCTCCCAATTGTGAGTTGAAACTACAAAATGATGCCCAGCTGCCCATGCTATTACTAAAGATTTAGCATCTAAAGAAAGATCGTCGTCTTGTTTGAAAGTATGTTTTCTTTCGAAAATGCGAGCATTTCTTTCTCTCCATAAAATCCAAACCACGGATGCTGGGATTAAGTTCCAAACCAAATTGTTTCCTACATGAAAGGTATTGTTCCAGCATTTCGCAAGATCATAAATAGATTCGGGAAAAGTCCATGCCCAGTTAGAAGGAGTAATAGAAGACCAAACTTTGAAAGCCACTTTACAATGGATTAGGAGATGGGATACGGATTACGCTTCATTACCACACATAATGCAACAATTATATAGACTTAAGCCCTTACGATTAAGAAGATCAAGAGTATTAAGCTTACCATGAACCGCACACCATAAGAGGAAAGTAATATTAGGAGGAACTATCTTGTTCCATATGAAATATTTAAATCCAAATTTTAAGATGCATAATTAAGAAACAATTAATACTTATGAAAGTATTATTATAATTAAGATGCATCATAAATTTATTCTCATGTATATTTGTCATAGTTAGGATTATAAATCTTTCTTGGATGGTTTTTATTTAAATTATTTATATAAAGAGATTTTATTATATTTTTGCAAAGATCACATGTGTGATACATGTGGTACATTGACATCACATACATGTTGTAGTTTCATTGTTCAATAAAATTCTGATGAAAACATAAATAAATAAAACTGGTTTTGTTTTTATTATTTATTTAAGAGCGTTGTTTGGTTGAACCCACTAAGCGTCGGTATGTCAATTTTAGTTCCAAAACTCAACCGTTTGAACAAAATATTGGAAAACATACGAATAAAAAGACAAGGTGGACACTAGGAGAGGCTATCAAGTTGTCAAGGAGTGCATTATCAGTATTGTCGATTGCCGATTCGCAAAGCTTTTTTTAATCCCAAAGTGGTTTGCATTTGATCCCAACAACAAATTGTTAACGAGTGCGAACAAATAACGTCTTAAAGACAACGTACTAACGCGTATGAATCCATTACTACTCGCTATTTACTTTATGTTACAAAGCTTTTTATCTAACAATTTATTGTTGTTTACTTTCTATTGCAGATATTTTTTTCTAACAATTTTAAAGCGTTATTGAATTCAGTAATACTATTGTTTGCTATACATTACAAACATTTTTTTCTAACAATTTTAAAGCATTATTTCAACAGTGAAGGCGATACGCATAGCCATTCAGGGTTTTGAATCAAGAATTTATTCGGTTTGAATCGTTTTAATGGAAAAGTAATATGGTGGTGCCTTAACCGTATATGGAACAGTCTTCCGACTGCAATATAGAGATGCATTTAAAAGGAAAAGAAATGGAAGGATCTTCAACAACAAAAGTAAAAGTATAATAAGTATAATTAGAAATGTCAATATTCAAGCTTTCTTTTGGGCTGAATCAAATACCAAAATTCTAGGCTTAACGGATAATATGGTAGTTTGTTTGTGGATTCATATTTGTATTGTACTTTTGAGAGGGCCTAAATGGGCAATCTTGTATGCACTCTTTTGATTTCGCTCTCGGCCTTATTATTTATTTATTTTCTTTCACGAGTGACCAATTCACAAATCTTGTTTTTTCGGTTGTTTTGTATTGGGTTGAGATACCACTTTAAATACCTCTTATTGAATAGAATTTCTTTTGACCAATCAAAAGAAACTGGAAAATTGTTTCTCATTTTGAGATTTTTAATTGAGTTATTTTATTTTTCTAGGTACTATTAAAGTGATCACTATCAACACAGGATTCTAGAAAATTCTAGAGCCAAATTTGGATCCCAGTCGAGACGTAAGCAGTTAATTAAGTATATGTTATTACTAAAATAACATGGCGTCATTAAGGGCGACTAATAAGACAAAATAGGGTCACCCAAACCTAAAATGAAGCTACCCCTTATCTCTCATTTTTCATAATGTCGATTATACCCTTAACAATCGGTACTTTAGTTTACAATCGGTAGTTTAGATTATATAAAAGAAAATTGTTTTAGTTTCGTAGTTTTAAAATTTTGGAGTAGAAGAAAGAAAAAAAAATGGTGGATAATGTCATTTTTTTCTTAAATCAACAACAAACATGGATGGGTATAAATAAGAAGGTGAGAAACATCATGAAGAATATCATATTCACGGGTTAATACCGATTAAAGAGACGATTAAATGCATTCATCACCATTAACGTCTCAGAATCGGTAGATAATAAAGTACTTTATCAACCGATTATACCTTTCTGTTCAAATAGATCGCACAATCGGTAGTTTCGTGATATTTATTATCTACCGATTGTACAATCGCTAGTCTCGTGATGTTCATTATCTACCGATTGTGCTAGTAGCCCTAAATTCAAAATTTTTGAAACAAAACAAAGAAGAGAACACAGTCCTAATCAGTTGATAAAACCTATACTAAACTACCGATTATAAAAGGGTATATAGGTATTTTCTAAGTATTAGGACATCCTATAGGTGTGTGGAATAAAAAGGTCGCCTGCCCCTAATTCTTTCGGGATCGTCCCTTATTATGCTAATAAAAAAGTCGCCCAGCCCCAATTCTTTCGGGATCGGCCCTAATAACGCCTGGTAAAATAACCATGAGGTTCAATAAAAACCACTGAGCAGTAGGGGTTGAAATGTTTGGATTGGTGAAAATTGGAGGGTCGAGAAACGAGCGAACCCTATAAAAGTTCCCACAAATGATGTCGGCCATATGTCTTGATAGCCATACAACACTTACCAACCTGAGGGTAAGCGTGGCATATTTAGCAAACCGACCCTTTTAATTTTCTTCAGTTCTTTGAACTCTTCTTTTATAGCAGCTAATAACATTTCATACTGTTTGCAGCGTTAATCAAAGTGGGACTATTTTTTTCTTCTTTTAAGCTTCAAATGTATCTCGACGGCCCACTTGGACATGTCACTGGCACACTGACCACATCCCGCCCTTCAGATATAAAGATTCAACAATGTTGGCCCCATAATTTTGTTTGGACCGCCCAACTTGGGACTGCCCCACTGGTAGTGGCCTCTAGCTCATTAGTACTCAGAGCAGCATAATACTACAGTAGAGTTTTCGAAATGAAATTAAAATTATACTTATCTAATATCAAGCAAATTATTCTTTCAGTATACATTGTTCTAGTGAAATCAAACCACGAAAAAGAAGTGCAGATATCTGGATCAGTGACTCACGTTAAAAGTAGGACAAACGAAAATATAAAATGTTATAACGAGATGTACAAATTTGAATCTATAATAATGATAACGCACTGGGAGTTTAAGCAACTAAATGAGAGAAGACGCACTAGTACCCGCCATTGTCTGAAACAAGTACACGCATCTAAGTTACTTAAGTATACTTCGTTCCTCCATTTGGCTGTCCAAGCTTCTTTTTCTTCTCGCTCTTGGAAACTTCTGCAGCATTTTTTGAGATATTTGATCGGCTTTTGAAAAGTTAAAGTTCTCTTTTACTTCTCACTCTTTTACTTGGACTGGGTCATTAAGGTACTCCTGTGACACACAAGGTCATTAGCACAATGATCGTCTTTAGAAAAGTAAAAATAGAACTGGTCCTATGATCATAAGTGCAGTAACAAATCTCTACCTGTGCAAGGGTTTCAATTCCTACTGACTTTGTTGCACTGAACAACAAAGTTTGGTGCTTTACGGGAAGATTCCGCATCACCTGAAAGTCAAGAAATAACCAAGAAATATTTATACGCTAGCACAAGCACAAGCACGCATATGCTTCAACACTTTGTTGGACACATTGCAACCAGAAGGGATTTCAGGTACGAATCTGTACCTCTCTAATCTGCGGCTCAAACCCCATGTCCAACATTCTGTCAGCCTCATCCAAAACAACGAATGAGATCCTAGAGAGACAGGTGTTTCTTTGTTGTAAATGGTCGAGAAAGCTTCCAGGTGTGGCAACCACAATACTTACTCCTGCCCGCAACTCAGCCCTCTGTCAATGTTATAAACAGTTGAGAAAATGGAAGATAAGGAACACATATGTGCTAAGCCTACAACAAGTTTCTTTTTTTCAAAATGATGGAAACCATATAACACGAATACCTAAACTACAACAAATTAATTACCTGCTCTGCCATATTTTTTTCTCCCACAACAATTGCAGTTTTGAAGGACTCCACAGATCTACTGAAGGCCTTGACCTGGGAAAATATTCAACAATCAGAAAGCAACAAAGAATCAGACGAGTAAATAATAAAAGGTAAGATGACCTCAAAATAATAATCAGTAACCTCACCTCTTTCACTATTAGTCGGGCATGTTCTCCGGTAGGTGCCAACACTAACGCAATAGGACCATTACTTAGCCGAACAGAAGGCTGCGCTAAGCAATGCTGCAGCGTTGAAACAAAATAGGTGTATAAATATAATACAATAAAAATTAATCAAAAAATGCAATGATGGTGAAAATCTAACAAAATGAAAACCTGGATCATTGGAATAGCAAAAGCAGCAATTTTCCCACTCCCAACCTCTGCATAAGCTAAAAGATCCCTTCCATTAAGAGCAACTGGCATAGCTTGGGCCTGAATTGAGGTCGGTCTAGTGTATTTGTGAAACACTATATCTTTCATGATACTTTCATGCAAACACTGAAACGAAATTACACATAGTTTTAGCAACGTAAATCTTGGTCATAGACTTGTATATCTAGAAAAGAAAACAATGTACCATGTCTTTAAATGATTCAATTGGTGCAGGTGCAGGGGCAGAATCTGGTGCAGCAGTAACATCAAGATTTAGCCGCAAGCGAACCTCTTCAATGAATCTGTATAAGAGTGCAATATGTCAGTTGCAATTTTCCCTAACTAGTTACAATATCCATGTTGTATGTCACTAACTGCAGAATATCACTCTTTACATAATGCACATGAACTTCTTCACAAAACAAAAGGTTACATAATAAGAAAATTACTCACATCTTGGTTGTGTCTGATTCGATGTTTTCGAACAGGCCAAAGACTTTCCGCAAAAGATGAAAATAAGGAAACCGATTCTAATTTTGAATATAAGCAATCGGAAATTAATTTGGAAACCACACCACTTTGAACCTGTCCTGTTGACGTTTTCTTTTCCAAATCATAAGAATATAGAGAGGCTTCTTTTATATCTGCTCGGCAAAGACTTGGATTAGATTCAATAACAATGCGGTCTGCTCCTGCAACACCATGGAAAAAAGCTGATCTATTATTGCTCCACTGAAAAGGCAATTCCAAAGTCATTTCAGTCCAACTGCTATAGTTACTGATAGAAGCATTATCACTACATATCCATATTTTTGCGACGTTACTGGTCCATTGTTGCGATAAAGCTATCTTCCCACCCACTTCTATTAAACCACTGAACATAGCACAATAACGCATTCTCGGATTCATACATTTATCTCTAATTTCTTTAGGGACACTTGTTACTTTAAATTTCTCATTACCAACATCAAACGAATTCAAGAAATCAGGAACGCCCAACGTCTTATCACCCCAGTAGATAAAACTGATTCTTCTCCAACGTTTTTCTCCAACAATTCTATTCCGCTACGTAGACCTACAGGCTTAGAAATGTCCACCGTACGTACCCTCCAAGTGCATAAGACTTTGTGTCTTTTGGTGATAGGATCAAACCCGAAGAAATAAGTTGGCATCCATTTTCCCCTCTCATACTCTTCCTCGAAATTGTACCTTTTATTTGTAAAAAGCGACGAAGCTATCCCTGGTGTTCCTTCTCCAGTGCTTGGATTCAATATGCAGACAGAAGCATAGCAACGGTTAACGAAACAGATCAAACCATTGACAGGCTTTAAAATCTCAGTAAAATAAAATGGTTCTAACTCCAATTTTCTTACAGTACGACTAGTGGCACTTTGAAACAAATTACCTAATAAGATAGACTTTTGATACTTATGCTCTCTCACACCCCTATACATAGTTGGACTCTTGAACCCTGAATTACGCGGGTTTCTTCTTATTTGAAATAAATCATCCTGGGTATGGCGCGGGATAACAATAAAGAGGTCTGGAGAATTTTTCTTTGAACGAGCAAAGTGTAAGTCAATCAAAACTTGATCTTGGGAAATCGAGAACTTCCAATGTTTGCTTACACACTTGAAGCGCATCAGTGATTTCATCGGGAGCCAGCTCAATACCTCAACGAGTATTCCATCGTAATCCAAGATACATCTGCTGCTGCGAATACAACTGCTGCCAACAATAACTTCTGACTCAACACCAGTATGCTTGTCCTCCTCCGCCTTCTTCATCTTCTCACCCTCTCTAACACTTTCCTCTTCCTCACTTTTGCTACTGCTGATGCTACTACCAATGTTTACTGAATTGTCATTGTTCTTCTTCTTCTTCTTTATAATTCCCTGTTCATCACTTGTAGTGTTATTTTCACGTCTCTTTCTTTTTTCCCCATGAAATCTTGTGTTAGCTAAACTCAAATTAATGGGATTCACAACAGTTTTTAATCTCTTCTTGATTTTGCTAACCATTATCGCCTCTCTAACCAAAATATCAAATCACTTACACAAATCTACGAGGATTGAAATTTTCTACTATTAGGTTAGGGTTTATGATAGACTTTCACCTCTTTTGTTTCTGAAAATTGAATTTCCTGTTTAAACTTTCTTTGTTTGGCCCACCTAGAGGTGTAAAACGTGCCGGCACGGCACAGCCCAGCCCACGAAGTCACGTGCTTAGCGTCTTTGCGTGGCCGGGCCGGGTCATCTTAGGAAGATTCCGACGTCCGTGTTGTCTTTGTGCTAAATGGCGTGATGTCTTTGTCTTGTCTTAGGAAAAATAAACGTCTTTGTCCCGCGTCTTTGTCTTTGTGCTAGCACATTTATTTGATGTTCTCCAAAATAAATATTTTTGAGATAATTTAGTTAGTACTTGTATTATTATATAAATAAATTAGCATACCGAAGATAAAATATCGAAATTGGCTAAAACAATGATTTTTTTGTGAAATATGCATCAAAAGTGATGTATTGTGTAGTATTTTACGCATGACGTGGCGTGCTTTCTTCGCGTCTTGGTCTTTGTCTTGGGCCGTGTGCTAACACGTGCCGCGTCTTTATCGGGCCGTGTGCCTATTTTGTCCGGCACAACACAAAGACATTAAACAACGTCTGTCGCGGCCGTGCTAGGCCGGTCACTTGTTGTGCCGTGCTATGCTCGAATTTTAACGTGCTGTGCTGTGCCATAAACGTCTAGCCCGTCCCAATTTACACCTCTAGGCCCACCCGTATAAAAGTTTCTTTCTAAAATTACTTCTCCGCCAAGTAAGTTATTCATGGACAAGTCTCTAACACCTAAACGTCCATTCATTACGAGTCTTGTTATTAGGTGGAAAAAAATGGATTTGACGTGGGAAATTTTTTGTGGAAAAATATCGTTTGGTCCTTTTTTAGGTGGTCCTATGTATGTTTAATCCTTTGGGAAACGCGTTTACTGTTTGGTCCATAATTATCTAAAAGTATTAAATGTCCAGATGGTGACATGACCTTCCTCCACAATCCGTACGTACGTACTGCCACCCGCCTCACAGGAAAGGACCAGACATCTGTTTGTTTGTTGTTAAGGATGACCCAAGTGGACCCCACATATTAAGACCTGACATTTCTGCACACATTTGTTGTTTAAAAATTGTTTGTAATTTCAAACTCTCCGCTTCTGGAGCAGTGCAAGTGCATTGCAGTGTCGTACGAAATATTAAAGAGTAATCAGCTTTTGTTTGTTTGTTTGTTGACAGGAAATTACGACGTCGTTTCCTGTCTTACAAAACAATGCATTTATGTTGTCTATGACTATATTTGCTTTTCCTTTCTTGGGTATGTAACAGGCTTTTGAAAATCATTGTGTTGCAGAACATTCAAACGAGATTGGATCAGCATATGAAGAGTACGTGATCTAAGAACTGTGTCGAAGGTTAGCTAAACTCAACTTAATGGGATTCACAACAGTTTTTAATCTCTTCTTGATTTTGTTAACCATTATCGCCTCTCTAACCAAAATATCAAATCACTTACACAAATCTACGATGATTGAAATTTTCTACTGTTAGGTTAGGGTTTATGATAGACTTTCACCTCTTCTGTTTCTGAAAATTGAATTTCCTTTTTAAACTTTCTTTGTTTGGCCCGCCCGTATAAAAGTTTCTTTCTAAAATTACTTCTCCGCCAAGTAAGTCATTCATGGACAAGTCTCTAACACCTAAACGTCCATTCACTACGAGTCCAGTTATTATTAGGAGGGAAAGAATGGATTCGAGGAGGGAAATTTTTTAGGGACAAATATGGTTTGGTCCTTTTTTAGGTGGTCCCATGTCTGTTTAGTCTTTTGGGAAACGCCTTTACTGTTTGGTCCATAATTATTTAAAAGTATTAAATGGACAAAAATATCCTTCCATTTAAAACAGAGTTCATTCCAGAAATTATTTAAAACAGAGTTCATTCCAGAGTTCATTCCATAATTATTTTTTTAGAAATCACCTAAAAAACAGAGTTCGTTCCAGAAATGAACTACAAATAGAAACCTAAAAAAACAAAGTTCATACTAGAATTGAACTCCATATAAAAACCTAAAAAACCGGAGAGTTCATTCAAGAAATGAACTCCATATAAAAACCTAACAAATGAGTTCATTCAAGAAATGAACTCCATATAAAAACCTAAAAAAACAGAGTTCATTCCAGAAATGAACTCCATATAAAAACCTAAAAAAACATAGTTCATTCTAGAAATGAACTCCATATAAAAACCTAAAAAAATAGAGTTCATTGATGGAATGAACTGCAGCATCATCATCTTCATAATCTTCGTCGTCTTCAGCAACAAAACACGAGTTCATCTTCTACAACAACATCTTCATCACAATTCTTCGTCGTCTTCATCATCTTCATCGTCTCCACCATCTTCAACAACACTAGCAACAAGAAGAAAGAAGAAAAACGCACAAATCTTCATCGTTCATCATCATGTTCATCATCTTCATCTTCTACACCATCTTCAAGAACACTAGCAGCAAGAAAAAAAGAAGAAAAACGCGCAAATGTTCGTCGTTCATCATCATGTTCTCCATCTTCATCGTCTCCATCATATTCAACAACACCAGATGCAACAAAAAAGAAGAAAAACACACAAATCTTCATCATTAATCATCATGTTCATCGTCTGCAAAGAAAAAGAAAAAAAAAATGGAGAGGAGAAAACTAGATCTAAAAATAAAGAGGAGAGAGAAAATAAATCTGAGAATGAGATATTTTCTATTGATATTCTGTATATATGTGGTCCCAAAAGGATATTTCTGTCACTCCACAATGACAATTGCATCATCAATGACATCACCTTAGGACCAAACCATAATTTCTAGGACCAAACTATATTATATTTTCTCAAAAAGGACTAAACAGACACATGACTGAGTCAACTGGACTAGACTCTCTCTAATATATTGTTCTTAGAACTATATGGTATTTCCTACAATTTTTTAGCCAATATCCAGTCAACAAAGATTCAAAGTCAAATACAATAAAAACCAGCAAGTATTTTGGTATTGCCTATCCTACCCTCAATAACTTGTACCCCTCCTAACGATCCATCGAATTACTGCGATTTCTTCATCAAAATAAAAAGGGGGAAAAAAACAAACTCTAAGCAGTAAGGATCCACAACTTTCTCGCTTCTGCTTGCAATCGTTTGTGATGCCTTATGTTGATTTTCATCTTATCGTGTGATACTATTTATTGATTAGAAAAAATGGAGATTTCAATCAAATTAAAAACAGTTAATTTTCTCTCTTCTTTGTTCTAGCCTTCCTCCTTTGTGAGGATTCTGTCTCAGATATTTGTTCTGCCTTTTCTGTTCGGATTCATGGCTTCAAGTTCAGGTAATCCCCAAGACTTTGAGGAAATCATTCATAAAATGAGCAACCTATTAGACAACCCAGACATTCTAGAGTTTGAAGATGATGAAGTGATAACTGAAACCCAGCCTGATTGGAAACGATGCATAGTCTTCAAAATGATTTCAGGAAGAGGTTATACGTTTGCGATTCTCAAAGAGATGCTAACAAAATCCTGGAGACCATCAGGTGCGTTCTTTATATCAGATCTCGGGGAAAACATCTATATGGTCAGATTCGAAACTCTCTGTGATTTGGAGTTTGTCCTACAGCACACCCCTTGGTCTCTAAACAATGAACTAATGTTGATAGAAAGATGCAACAGTGAACTATTACCAGAGGAGTATGAATTTAGATTTGTTTCATTCTGGATTCAGCTTCACAGAATGCCCCTAAGTATGATGAATGCTAAGAAAGTCAGCGCCATGGCCAGCAAACTCGGTGTTCCTCAACCCATAACTGAAGAAGATGTAGCTAAATGGGGGAAATATGCTAGAGTTCGAGTGGCGATTGATATCACAAAACCGCTTCCAAAAGAGATGGTAGTCACAACAAGCTCTAAGATCAAACGAACAATACAGTTCAGGTATGAAAAATTGCCATGCTTATGTTACTTCTGTGGTTTTTTCGGCCACCAAATGAACAAATGTTCTTATCTGTCAAAGGAGTTAGAAAGGAATCAAGTTCTGTCTCCGGAGGAATTTATATTGAAAATGGGTGATTCAAAACTAGCAAGATATTCTGAGGAAATAAGAGCTAGTTTCAAAACAAAGCTCTCTCAGACGGCGATTCCGGCAAACATTCAGGCATCTACTTCTGTAACTAATTCCTATCAGAACCAGAAATCAGACGGTGGGGCAACAACAAACGGTAAAGATCAGATAAAGGATAAACAGCACCAAGTGTACATTGGAGAGGTCGATGCAAACAAAAATAATAGGGTGGAAAACCTGACGACAGGCAGCATGACAGACAGAGCAGGTGGGCAGATTCAAACGACAAGAAATTTTGTTACAAACAACAGGATGAATGGCGGACAGAAACTGGCACCCATGAATCAGCAAAACAACCTTATCAACAATGACAATCCACCTGGAATTCACAAGGCCCTATCACGTGCAACTAACACGATGGAAAAGGAGACAACACACTGTAAAAATATACTTACCACATCACAGGAGGCGGTGAATACACAACTGGAAAGAAATTGCGACCCGAGTCCAAAAGAAAACCCAAACCCAAAGCTCATATCCGAAGAAGGGACCCAGACAGAGTCACCTAATCAGAGAAATCAAACAGAAATCACTCTCACAAACCCAAATGTTATCCCAATTGGAAACCCTAACAATGATGATTCAGCTTGTTCCTCAGAATCCCAAAGTTCTAATAAAAGCAGATTAAGAAAATGGAGAAGGGATGCGCGTGAAAGATCAAGATTCAATGAAGAAGGAGCTATCAATGAAGTATCCGTGGGGAAGAAAAGAAGCCCATCGCCTATGGACATCGACAGAGTCGCTCAGAAACACAAATCAAAATCGAGTAAGAACCTTAATCCAAAAAAGGGTGTGGTGGCTGCCCATAATCAGCCACAAGATCAATGTTAGTATACTCATGGAACTGTCAGGGTTTGGGGAATACCTCGACAGTTCGTCATCTGAAATCATTCCTCAAGGCGTGTAATCCTAGTATCGCTTTTCTGTCTGAAACCATCCTTAATCATGTTAAAGCTGAAAGACTTCTCCCTAATCTGGGTTATAGAAATTTCAGTTATGTCTCTTGTAGAGGTAAAAGTGGGGGTCTTGCTATTCTCTGGCAAGACCATATTGAGCTTGAAATTATATCATCAAACACAAATCTGATACATTGTAGAATCACCCAAGTTTTTGGTCCCAAATGGGATCTACTCTGTGTTTATGGTCCACCCAATCATGATAAAAGAAATAAGTTTTGGTCTGATATGTCTAATTTCACATCTCAATTAAATGGTATGTGGTGCATGATTGGGGATTTAAATTCCATTTCTGCCAACCATGAGAAGATAGGTGGGAGTAGAAAGAAGGATTATCATAACAGAGAGTTCAAAAATATGATCACAGACAGAGCTCTGGTCGATCTTGGTTATAGTGGACCGGCGTTCACTTGGTCTAATGGTGCTAGAGATAATAATCCTATTTATGAGAGGCTGGATAGAGTTCTTTGTAATACAGATTGGTGGCTATACTTCAAAGAGGCTGCAGTGTTTCATCTTCCAAGAATTGGGAGCGATCATGCACCAATTTATCTCAACACAGATAGAAGAATGAGGAGAAAAAAACCGGGATATAGATTTGAATACCACTGGATTGATCATCCAGATTTTAACAAGGAAGTCGAAAAAGCCTGGGATAAAGCAAAAGGCAATGCCATTCAAAAGACCAAGGAGTTGGGTGAGAGCTTAACGGTGTGGGGACGAAAAACTTTTGGAAACATTACAAGGCAGGTGGAAATGGCCAAGGCTGAGCTATTGGAAGTGCAAAAAAACGCACATCTGTATAACTCCAGACATGAGGAACAGATACTCATAGACAAAATCGAGGAGTTATCTATTGCAGAACACAAATACTTTCAACAGAGAAACAAATCTCACTGGGTTCCCAATGTCGACAGAAACACCAGAGTCTTTCATATGGCAGTCAAACACAGAAGAAGGAAGAACAATATTGAGGCTCTGAAGACTAACAATAATATTTGGGTATCTGACCACAAGAATATCTCAGCCTGTCTCATTCAGCATTTTTCCTCTATATTCAAAGACGACCAACCGGACCAGCCAGTCAATGTACCTTTCTATGCCGCAACTCAACTCACGGAAGAGCAAAACTCTATGATCGGAGGAATTCCCTCGGCAGAGGATATCTGGCACACTATAAGTCACATGGGTGCTTTAAGCTCTCCAGGACCAGATGGCATGCCTGCAATTTTCTACAAAAAGTGTTGGCCTAAAGTTGGTGCAGAAGTGACGTCCTTAATTCAACAATGCTTCGCTTTTTCGGCACTTGCTCCAGGTATGAACCACACTTATCTTTCCCTAATACCCAAGGTAAAACACCCCTCCACCCCTCCAGAATTTAGGCCAATTGCTTTATGTAATATCACATACAAAGTAGTGGTGAAAATATTAGCTGAGAGACTTAAGCCACATCTTAACACCTTAGTCGACACAGCACAATCGGCTTTTCTTCCTGGTAGGAGTATAATAGATAATATCATTACAGCGAAAGAGCTAATTCATTCCATGAATATGTCAGAGTCCATCATTGGATCTTTCGCTTTAAAAATTGACATCAGTAAAGCTTATGATAGAGTGTCCTGGAGATTTTTAAGTCAATGTCTTAGAGCCTATGGAATTACTGGCAATACTCATGCTCTTATTATGAATTGCATCTGCACCCCAACTTTTTCTATAATGGTCAATGGCACACCCGAGGGATTCTTCAAAAGCGAGAGAGGTCTTCGACAAGGCTGTCCCCTTTCGCCATATCTATTTATCTTATGCTCCCAAGGTTTGTCATGGATGATACGAAGAATGGAAGAAGAAAATCTTTACAATGGGTACAGAGTTAATAGATGGGCTCCTTCAGTCTCTCACCTTATGTTCGCAGACGACCTACTTCTTTTCGGAACAAACGACGATCAAACTATTGAGTCTCTGCAGCAAATTCTTCATACATATGCAATATGGTCCGGTCAACAAGCAAATCTGGATAAATCTGCCATTCTATTCAGCAAAGGTGTCAAGGAAAATAGAAGAGTGGAAGTTGCAGCGAATTTAGGAGTGAAACAAATGCATATAAATGACAAGTACCTGGGCTTCTACCTCCTCAAATCTGATCAAAGAATCAATTCCTTTGATTTCCTTGAAGAAAAGTTCGATATTAAGTTAGCAGGGTGGAAGAGAAGCTCGCTTACTCACTCAGGAAGAACTATACTTATTAAAGCAGTGTTGGGTCTAATACCTCCTTATTACATGTCGACATCTCTGCTTCCTAGGGGTATCCTCAAAAAATTGTCGAGAATAATCCGGAATTTCTGGTGGGGCCACAACTACAACTCAAGGAAGATGCATTTTATACATTGGAGAATCTTTCTAGATGGCAAAGACAAAGGAGGATTGGGCATTAGAGAGTTGGCTGATATTAACAAAGCTCAAATTGGTAAATTAATCTGGAAGTTCCTCACCCACTCAGACTGCTTATGGGCCCAAATTATGAAAGCCAAGTACTGCAGAAATACCAGTTTTTGGGAAGCTAAATATACAGAAAGAAGCAGCTCTACTTGGAAAGCAATCATTAACTGCAGGAAAGACATGGAGCACAAGTGTTTATGGGTTGTTGGCGATGGAGAAGATATCAATATTTATAAGGACCCTTGGATACCTGATTCTAACACTCCTATCCCAGAAAAGAAGAACACGCTGATAAATGTCACCAAGGTAAAAGAACTAAAGTCAACTGATCAAGCTGAATGGAACACCTCTCTTGTCAACCAGCTGTTTGAGCCACATATTGCATCTAAGATCCTGAATATCTACATCCCTGTTGAAGAGATAACGAAGGACAAACTCATATGGACTCCTCACCCTTATGGGGAGTTTTCATCCAAATCCTTTCTAAAGACGATGCAAGATAGAAGACCATCCAGCTCATCTAGCAGCAGTGATACATTTCCATGGAAAATGTTCTGGAAAATTAAGAACTTAGCACCTAAAGTGCATATGTTCATCTGGAGGATCATCCATGATGGAATTGCCATAAACAGTATAATGGGAAAACATCTGGTGGGTTTGGACCAAAACTGCAGGCTATGTAATGGAAGCACGGAGACGATGGACCACTTATTCCTCAATTGCCCAGTAGCCAGAGCTGTTTTATTTGGATCAAACTTGGGATTCAGAACTAATGGGAATGTTTCGATCAAGGAGCTACTATCAACTTGGATCCAGGAAAAAGGAGATTACTTCAAGTTCAGAATGGCAAGTTGCATACTATGGGCCATTTGGAAGGCAAGAAATGAGACTGTGTTCGACAACACCACCCCTGCTATTCAAAGAATTATTCATGAGGCCAACTATTGGTTCAATTATCTAGAGCCAACAGTTATAGAGGAGCACAGTGAGGCAGCTAATCTACATAGAGCACATTCTGCCAGAGATGCAAGAATCACCAACAAATGGAAATCCCCTGATCACCCAAGAATAAAGCTGAACACAGATGCTGCCTTTTGCTCTAACAGTGGTGCTTGTGCTGTGGTAGCCAGAAACAGTGCAGCCAAATTCTCAGGTGGTGGTTCTTGCAGCCACAATTGTCATACTCCCCTGGAGGCGGAAACAAAGGCGATTATTTTTGCATTTGATCTGGCAGAAAAGATGGAATGGACTGACATAATAATTGAAAGTGATGCAGAAATTGTGATCAAGGTGTTGAACAATGAGAGGGAGGAATTCCCTTGGAAACTAAGACCAATGATCATGCAAATTAGAAAAAGAGCCAAGGCTCTAACAAGAGTTGATTTCGAGTTTACCAGGAAAGGAGCTAATGGTGCAGCTCATTCTCTGGCAAGTTATGCTTTTAAAAACCAGGTGTTTAACTGGTGGCTATCTCCTATCCCTCCTTCTTGTATAGCTTCTCTCTGTGACAGAGAGAGCACTCTAGCTTAGTTTCTTTGCTCTTTGTTTTTCTTTTTCTTTTGGCTTGCAAAAAAAAAAAAAAAAAAAGAAAAAAAAGAAAAAAAAAAATTATTATCAGATGATTGATTGATCAAAGAAAGAAACTGATCGTTTAATTCGTCTCCTACATCAATGATTCTTTTACGTTTTTTTCTTTAATAAAATATATATATATATATATATATATATATTATATTGAATTGATGTCGCCATCCTACGCTGCCCTATTACATACTTAGGTTTAGATGAGCTGTCGATGCTTTTGTCTATGCTTTAATTATTATTATTGAATATTGGAGGTGTATACCACTATACCTTGTACTGTGCGAATTGATCATGGCTTTATCAATTGTTGAATATTCGTTTTATCTGGTTTTGTTAATCGATATGCTTCCATCTGAATTTGGCAAGGATTATTGTATTTTATTTCATATCTTAGGCAATTTCATGACAAAGATGCGATTTTGTGTGATATGTTAAGTAATCAGTGGAGCTTACGCGTAAATATTGGAGAACAATATAAAATGATCTTGTCCTGTGTATGGTTTTCCTTTCTCATTATATGTATTGTTTCTTTGTTAAACATTTATGTATTATTTGTTTATAAGTTTTGTTGATATTTGTACTGCTAAAATGGGTTTGACCTTACTGGTTGACTAAGTGTTGTCATCCATTAACGGGGTTAAAATCATTGAGTGGATTTTTAACTTGATAGAGTTACCTGTGTAATCATAAAGAAATTTGGTTTGTAAAAACTCATTTCGACCGTCAAGAAATTCGGCAATGGGGGTTATTACACTAGAATTAGTCATAGTAATGTTTTTTTTTTTATTAACTAGACTCGAAAATGACATTTGTATTTTTGACGTGGGAACCACTTATTTGCGAAAAATGACATTTTTTTTATGAAGGAATATAAACTTTCTACAAAAAGTGATATGAGTCAGATTTATTTTTCTTTCATTTTTCTACTTCTTACAAAGAGTGAGATTCTCTTGACCCGTTGAGAATTTGATATGAAGAAATTTCTAAAATTAAGCTAATTGTAGAAAATTGAATATAAAAAGAACCCAAAAGTAATGTGGGCTAGGCGTACTGACTTATGTGAAGCATGTAATCATGAGACAAAGATGTATTTTTGTCTCCGGTAGTAATGACACCAAAGTACATGTATCAACCGAACATGGGATCAAGCTAAAATGAATTCTAGGTCGCATCAAAAATAAATTGTTACTGGTATTTGTACGAGCAATGTAATGCAAGTATCATAGTAGCAACTGATTCCATAGGAAGATGATACTTTAAACATCAACTTTATTGGCAAGAAGAGCTTTTCCCACCCAATTGACTTCAGTTAAACTAGACCTATTTTATGCACTTATGAAAAGTACATCAATATCACGAGATGAAAAAATCTCTAAAAAACTTGATATATATCTGGATGGAAAGTATATCATCCCCTTCTGAACCGTAACATACACTCTAAAGTACTTGAGTGAGCCCCACTTTCGTTACGTGATAAGGTCACACCACTTATTAAATCTCTCAAAATTCAATGTCTAACTGATAGTGGTTTTTCTCCCACTAATTTAAAGAATATACACTAGTTTTTGAACTAATTATTTATAATGTGACTACGACATTGGATCATCAAGCGAAGCAATGCTCAAATTTTGTTTCCATGATGGAACACAGATTAAAAGTCACAAAATCTCTATATGTACCGAGAGCTAATCACCTTGTTAAATTCCAAAGAGACCCATGTAAGTGGATATCATATGGATACTCACAATGATGAGAATGTAATTGATTGCATCTTTTATAGTCTCTAATATATTTTGAAGGAAATATATCTTAGAGAAACTAATGAGTCAATCTAGTGAAATGTAAATCACTATAGTATTTAGATTATTGAATCCATATTGACTCCGGCGATAAAATGTTTGGAGTTGATTCATACAGGCTTTGACGTAACCATAAAGGCACTTTGGTTGTGACATGATGTTTCATTTTGAAAGGAATCATACGTACATCACTGTGTTTGAGTGAACGAGACAATGGGAAAAATATTGACAGAATGCGAAGTGATGGCATATCTCTCAATAAATGTTTTCTAAAGTACTAGATGTACAACCCCTTTCCCATTATGCTTTTAGGAAAGAAAGCATATCACTCATTTTTACAAAGTCTTCAGTAAAACAGGATCGAGACCATCCTAAGATGCAAATGGTAAATTTACATATTACAAAGAAAACAAGGTGAAATTCAGAAAAATATTCATGCAGAATGCGGACCATTAAAGTCACTTATGGCTTTGGTGAATGTTTTGACATTTTGGACTAATTATAGTTCCCAAGAAATCTGCGTTTGAAAAACTACTAACACATATTTTACATATAAGGGCTCACCACCCCTTGTAAATGCTAGTGAGTTTACATCAAAAGGACTTGATGGTTATTGCATGTTTAATAGGATCAATGCGAGTATCCTATACCCCAAGGTCTCGCAAAGGCTATCATCAAAGAGTATGAGATGGTGCCTAAGGCATGGTTATGCGTACAAACCTACCTTTAACCGCTGGGAATATGCAATATTGACACATCTTTACTTAATTCGTTTGAGAACCAAATATTAGTCCACCTTTTATGCATACCAGTTGGTAACTGAATTTTAGCCTGACATTCATGTTCTTACGCATTTTTGGTTGCACTATATATGTGCCATTACGACTCCACGTCGTACTATGATGCGTATTCAAAACTGTTAAGTAGTTATGTTGGAAATGAGTTCCCAACAATTATTCGCATTTTAAAACCTTTGGCAGGAGATCTCTTAGCTAGATTTTTTGGTTGTCATTCTAATGAGACAGTCTTCCCGTCATTAGGGGGAGATAATAAAAATTATTTTCTAAGGGAACGACAGGAATTGTCATGGTGTGTTCCCACTGTGTCTCATATTGATTCTTGTACTCCACAAATGTGAATGTGAAGTGACAAAGAATAATAGAATTTCAAGAATGTACACTCGATGTCGCTAAAGTGATGAGATCACACATACCAGTTGCAAACCTACCTACAAGGTTACGAAACCCCAATAAGGGATATACACCATGGACTAAGGTGTTACAACTACACTTAGTGGAAGTATGGTTGAGGCCGTGGATCCATAAAGGAAAATGGAGAGACCACCAGCTTCGATCAATGCTCACCTAGAATGGAAGTATATGAGTAAGGCACAACCTAATTTGTATCATTAATGAAATCATCTCATTTGATTTTCTCGACTATGTCCATGAATCAATACTGAAGGACGCTCCGAAGTTTAATGATTTCAGAGAACAATGAAATCCTAAAGGATTATGAGAATACACACGAGTCAATGGAAAGGTCGTGCGAGCATATTAATGATTATTTTTATATATAAGTTGCTCAAGGAAATAGAGCAGTATGAGATCGAACCATGCTTTTTATTATTTAATATTAAGAAAGAAGGTTACATCAATGAGAAGTAACAAAAAAATGTTTCCAACGCGCAATAACTAGAGAAGTGTCTATACTTTTGAAACAAGCAACACCTTTAGACCAATGAAAGGCATTAATTTTAATATCTTTTATGATATCCCGAATTTTGAAGACCTTATTTGAAGACAAGATCATTTCTTCCCTTCCACACACCCCACATTATGCCACTGGAAGCCTTCGCCAAAGTTTCTTACTGTTTCAGAAAGTTAGAGCATTTCCACCTTGTAAGAAATTCCAAAACAGTAGTTAGTATATAAAAGTGTATGTTGGCTTCGACAAAAAAGTACTCCCAAATTTTTAGACACCTCCGAACAGTGGAGAAATAAATGATCCGAGGATTCTTCACAATTGTTGCAAAGCTTGCATAGAATAGATTGATCAAGTGCGTAGTTTCTATTATGAAGATTTTTCATAGTGGGAAGTCTGCTGAGCGAAGCCTGCCAAAGGAAGAAACCCACTCTTTGTGGCCAAGCTCTCGACCAAACTTAAGAATTAGGCAAGTTGTTCACTATATTGTTGATGGCAGTGGCCTTCTCATACGCCGCTTTAACAGAGAAAATACCCTTCTTATCCCCAAGCCAAATTAGTTGATCTTCTTCCATAGGATCGAGAGAAATAGACTCCAACATAGGCATAAGAGTAGCCAGTTCTTCGATTTCAACATCGTAAACCGTCTTCTCTGTAGTAAACCCAAATTCTAATGCGAACCTTCTTCCACAGTTTGCTGGGCATTCAAAATGGAATCTTGTTTGTTAGTAGACAATTAATAAAGCCTAGAGAAGAGCTCACATAAAGAGCCACAAATATGCCATTTATCCTCCCAAAGTATGATTCTATCCCCTTTGCCAATCTTGAATTGGCACTGTATGAAAAAATCATCAGAAATAGTATAGATGTTCTGCCATAGACTCACGCCATGCTTATCTTTAGGTTGTTTAGTAATCCAACCAAAATCAACAGTGCCATATTTATCCTTAACAACCCTAGACCACAAAGCCTTTGGTTCTTTACCAAGCCTCCAACACCATTTTTGCAGAAGAGTTTTGTTCATCACTTTAAGATTCTTAATGCCTAAACCCCCGACTTTAATCTGCTTACACACATTCCTCCAACTAACGTAACAAAACTTCTTTATATCAGCAGATTCATCCCACAGAAAGTCCCTGATAGTTTTTTCGATTGCTTTATAATGACATGAGCAGGAGCCATAAAGAGCGAAAAGTAATAAATAGGGATACTTTGAAGAACACTCTTTATGAGGGTTAACTTACCACCCTTAGACAAGGTCTTGCTTTTCCAAGTAGCAAGTCTTGTTTTACAAATTTCCAGAATCTTATCCCATTTAGAAGAAGAGTTTGTTTTCTCACCCAAAGGCATGGCTAAATAAGTAGTTGGAAAACAGTTACAGGAGCAACCTAAAATTTCACCTAGACCATCTATATCTTCAACATCTCCTACCCAAATAAACACACTTAGCAAAGTTGGTTTTAAGACCTGAAGCACATCGAAACCATAAAAGAATGTATTTAAGATTTCTTACTTGCACAGCATTAGCGTCCATGAAGACTAAAGTGTCATCCGCAAATTGAAAATGACTAACCTTGATACCATTAAAAGAATTGGAAGAAAGAAAGCCGCCAAGCAAACCAATTCCTTCAACTTTATCAAGGAGCATAGTTAGTACTTCGGATATAAGAAGGAAAAGAAAAGGAGAGAGAGGGTAACCTTGGCGAAGACCCTTTTCAGAAGTAAATTTACCGAAAGCGGAACCATTGATAAGTATAGAGAAAGGGACTTTTGAGATGCAACCCATGATCCATTTTTGCCATATTTCCCCAAAACCCATATTTTTGAGAACTTCAATTAGGAAAGACCATTTGACATTATCAAATGCCTTTTCTAAATCTATTTTGCAGATAACCCCTGGGATTAGTTCTTAAGTCTAGAATCAAGACACCCGTTGGCAACTATAATGCTATCTAGGATTTGCCTACCTTTGACGAAAGTCGATTGATGATTAGAGATAAGCTTAGGTAACATTACCTTCAAATACCTCAAGAAGGACTTTAGAGATAGCTTTGTACACGATGTTGGTTAAGCTAATAGGTCTAGGATCCTTTACTTCCTCCACAAAGGGCTTTTTTGGGATGAGAGAATGTGGACTTAATTCTCCAGTCGATAAAACCAGAATGTTCGAAAACCTTGACAACTTTCATGATGTCAATCTTCATGAAATGCCAACATTTAACAATGATGTTGACATGGAAGCCATCGGGACCAGGGGCCCTTTTTTGACCAAACAACTTAAGAGCTAATAACATTTCAGAGTCAGAGATAGGTCTTTCCATCCACACAACATCTTCTTCCGATATTTTCTTAAAATTCATATCAGTTAGAGGGAGTTGAGAGTTGTCAGTGAGCTTGAATCGGAATGGAAGTGATCCAAAATGTGATACTCCCTCTATCCTAATTTCTACTTTGGTTTGTCCATTTTTATCTATCCGCTCTGTTTGTAGACATACTTTTCCCTTAAACTACCCTTTATTTTTAATAATCATAAAATCATTTTTAATTCAAAATCTTAAATATTATCATCATATATAAGGAAGAAAAAAAAAACTACTCACTTTGTATTAATTGTCATTCCTTTCTTAAAAAAAAACATTTATGGGTAGTTATAAAATTCCTAATAAAACTTCTACTTCTTCTTAAAAAATATCTCTTAAATTGCGGATTTCATAATAAAAGCAATATAATTTGCTTTTATTTCTTAAAATTTTTTCTAAAATAATAATACTATCCATTTAGATATTTTAACACTAATAATTTTAGTTTTTGTAATAACATAACATTAAATAGGCTAGTCAAGGGCTAGTCATGCCATTTTATAGGTTTTCCTTAATATCTTGACAAAGTCAAAGCAGACTCTTAATTTAGGATGGAGGGAGTATTTAATAGCCAGCTTGTCTTCAACGATCTCATAACCAATCTTCAAACTAGATACATAGTTGCGCCTTTTCCTAATCTTAGCGATTCGGTGAAAAATTTAGTTTTTATTTCGCCTTCTTTAACCCATTGGACCCTAGACTTGTCTCTCCAAAATAATTCGTTCATATCAGCCAAATTCTCACACTCAAGCATAAGATTATAATGAAAAATCAGTTGAGAATCGGTAACAATTTCCTCATCTATCTTTTGGTCCAACCAACTGATATCCAAGTAATTCTTTTCACATTTTCTTTCTATTCTGCCAAAACAATTCTTGTTCCAATCTTTAATTAAAGCTTTAAGTGCTTGTAGCTTCATAGCAAGGATAAAACCAACAAATTCAGAGAAATAATTTGCAAGAGAATTCCACCATTGTTCCATTAATTCCATAAAGTTAGGTTCCAATTAATAACCACATGAACTCGAACTGCCATGGAGGAGGGCCCCAATCTTCCAAGTCGCAAGAGATCCAAATGGGTTTGTGATCGAGAGAAAGGCCTCCCTAGAGCTTTCACGGATATGCCAGAAAATGATAGTCCCAAGCAGAGTTTACAATAAATCTATCTACTTTACTCATGGCAATGAAAGAGTCTTTTTTCAACCAAGTAAAATTTGCACCCGCAATCGGAAGATCAATTAGCTCATTCTGATCAAAGAAATTTCTGAAATCTCTATGCCACCCGAGATATTGGAGCACCCTTTTATTTCAACCATAAGTCTAACTTCATTAAAACCTCCTCCTACACACCACGACAAGCCCCAAATTTGATTCATTAAGGACAATTGTAATACCTCGTATTTTTATTTCTTGTTTGGTTCGGTTTGCCCAAGTTAGCTAACATTTTGTTTAGGTTGTTGCTTCTTTTGCCTTAGCATAGTTGGGTTGTTTGAACTTCAAGAGCTACAAGTTAGGTGGAAATAAAGTCACCTAATTTATTTTAATAAATAAATAAATTTAGAGAAAATGAAAAGATAAATAAATAGTTAAGAAAAATAACAAATTATTGTAGGGCCTACGACCCATAGGTGTGCGGCCCAACAAGATAGTTAGGGTTTTACCTTTGGTTGTATATAAAGTACAACTATACTATGTAATAGGTTTGATCAACTAATGAGATGTCATGTCATTTCCCTTACTTCTTTTTGTCTCTTTTACTATTTCCATGCAAAACGTTATCAGCACGAAATCAAATCCGTGTCTAATTGATAGCACATTTTTCTTCCACTAATTTAAGGAATATAAACTAGTTGTTGAACTATTTTCTTATAATGTGACTACGAGGATTAGATCATCGAGAAAAGCACTACCTAAAATTTGTTTTCAAGATAGAACAAAGACGTCACAAATCTCTAAATGTACCAAGAGATACCTTGTTAAATTCCACGAGAAACCCATGCAAGTGGATATCATGTGGAAACTCACAATGATGAGAATGTAATTGACTGCATCTTTTATGCTCTCTAATGTATTTGGAAGGAAACATATTTTAGAGAAACTAATCAGTCAATCTAGTGAAATGTAAATCACTATAGTATTTGGATTATTGAATCCATATTGACTCAAATATTGGGAATTGACTCTGGGATTTGGGCATAACCATAAAACAACTTTGGTTGTGACATGATGATCGTTTTCAAAGGACTCATATGAAAATCACTTTATTTGAGTGAACAAAAATGGGAAAAAGATTGACAGAATGCGAAATGACGGCATACCTCTCAATAAGTGTTCTCTAAAGAGCTAGATGCATAACCCCCCTTCCCATTATGCTTTCAAGTAAGAGTGCATATCATTAATTTCAAAAAGTCTTCAGTAAAATAGGATCGAGACCATCCTAAGATGCAAATGGTAAACAATCCATATTACAAAGAAAACAAGGTGATATTTAGAAAAATATTCATGCGAATACGGACCATTAAAGTGACTTATGGATCTGGTGAATGTTTTGATATTTTGGACTAGTTATAGTTCCCTAGAAATTTGCGTTTGAAAACTCCGAGAGATATTACACAATGCAAAGTACAAAGGCTCAACACCCTTGTTAATGCTAGAGAATTTACATCAAAAGGTCTTGATGAATATTGCATGTTTAATAGGATCAACATAAAGCATCTTATACCCAATGGTCTGTGAGAGGCTACCATCAAAGGTTGGATGGTGTCTAAGGAATAGGTTATGCGTACCAACTTTATCTTTTATTGCTTTGGGGATACGAAATATTACACGCATCTTACTTAATTCGTTTTAGAACCCAATATTAGTCAACCTTTTTTTCGCGTACCGATTGGTAAAGCTGGATTTAAGCCGACATTCGTGTTCTTATGCATTTTTGGTTGCACTATATATGTGCCATTACGACTCCCACATCGTACTATTATGGGTCTTCAAAGCTATAAGCAGTTATGTTGGAAATAAGTTCCCAACAATTATCCGCATTTTAAAACTTTTGGCAGGAGATCTCTTACCGCTAGATTTGAGGGTTATCGCTTTAATGAGACAGTATTCCCGTTGTTAGGGGGAGATAAGAAAAATTATTTTTAAAGGGAACGACAAGAATTGTCGTGGTGTGCTCCCACTATGTCTCATATCGATTCTTGTACTCCACAAATGTAAATGTGAAGTGATAAAGAATATTCGATTTTCAGAATGTACATGTTGCTAAAGTGATGAGATCACACATACCAGCTGCAAACCTACCTGCAAAGTTACAAATCCTCAATACGGGATATACACCATAGACTAAGGTGTTGCAACTACACTCAGTGGAAGTGTGGTTGAAGCCGTGGCTCCATAAATAAAGTTGGAGAGACCACTTGGTTCGATCAATCCTCACCTAGAAAGGAAGTAGGTGAGTAAGACACAACTTATTTATATCATCAGAAATTATCTCATAAGATTGTCTATGAATATGTCCATGAATCAAACTAGAGGACACTCCGAAGTTTAAAATGATTCTAGAGAACAATGAAATCCTTACGGATTATGAGAATGCATATGAGTCAATTGAAGGATCATATGTGCACAATGATGATATAATCCATAAATAGTTGCTCCAGAAGTAGAGCACAATGAGATTGAACCATGCTTTATTTTCATTAATTTCAAATAAATAACATATTTGGCCTACGCAATCTAGGTAGAACTTAGTTTTTTGACAAATATACAGGTATTTGGTGTGGTAGTGCTAACCAACCTAGTGTAAAGCCCGTGGGACATATGTGGTTATTTGTCACAAAGTGTAGTAAGAAGAATGAGGTCTTAAAGTATAAATAACCACCTTGTGGCGCGAGGTTTCTCACAAACCCCTGGATCGTTCTCTTTTGAACATCGTAATGTTCAACTAATTAGTTTGCTTGGTAGTTTCAAAAGAACTTGAAACATAGTAGATGTGGTTATATCTCTGGAGATTTAGACTCAAAGATGTTTGCAAAATTGCATGATGGCTTTTTGCTTCCCAAGTCGAATGACTCTAAGCCACGGAGTGTGTTTGCAGTAAGGTTTTGTTCCATGCGTATTAAATAAGTTCCAGACTCAGAATTATAGCTATCTATGTCGACGGTATGGACATGATAAGTACTCTTAATGGAATAAGAAAATCTTACAAGCTATTTAAAATCTGAATTTGAAATGAAAATCCTGGGAAATCTCGATCTTATCTATGTTCTAAACTTAGAAGACTGATCTCATGGTATATTATTCCACCAATTTTCATATGTCCATTGTCAGGCAATTTAACAAGGACGTGCATTCTGCTAGCACTCCCATGATTAGTCGAGTTTCAAATGTATTTAAATGACCAATTCGTCTAAAGGAAGATGACGAAGTTGGGTCGGGAGATGAACTTTACTTATCTAAGTATAATAGACGCATTATTGTACTTAGCATAATGTACTCGACCAAATGTTACATCCTCAATGAACTTGTTAGCTAGATATAGCTCAGCGCCAACGTAACGTCATTGGAATGGTATAATGAATGTAATCATGTGCTTAAAAATAACCATTGACATAAATTTTTTTATCCATGCAAAGACATAAAACGGAATGCTAACGAAAGTGCAACCCAAAGGTTGTTGGTTATAAAGGAACAATAATCTCTTCTCCAACGAAAGTAGTTAGGGGGTGATAAGGTCTATTTTCTAGGTCATTACCGATATTCGATTTCTAAAAGTACATAACTAAAGGAACTGTCTAGAACAACTCACGAAAGTAATCAGGGGGGAGATGCCGACATCGGGGGGAGGATCCAAGGATATGATGTCAACATAATTTAATTCAGAATTGGAGCTGTGTTGTACTCTTTTTCCCTTCGATCGAGAATATTTTTCCCAAATGGTTTTTACTTGACAAGGTTTTTAGCGAGACAATACTAAAAGCATCAAGTATGTTGAACGTTGAAGGCATAAAGATCGCGTTGATATTATTGAAAATATCCGAATCAAAGAAATGAAACACGATAGTCCGTTAAGCAACACAACTTCCATAATCAACAACATGGTTATATAAATATCCAAGTCACCAAAGTAAAGTGTGATAAACTCCTTTTGACTGCATTAGACTAATGAAAATTGTCTGACATCAGGGGGAGCATATAATGGTGTGTTGACCTCTTTTCCTTCACCGAGGTTACTTTTTCCCACGGGGTTTTGTTGCTCGACAAGGTTTTTGATGAGACAACGACAAACACCGGGAAGTAATTTCCCAACTAAGGCTATTGTCTTTCCCACAAGTATTTTCTTCCTTAGGAGTTGTGAAACAACTAGTCAACTTCAACGGAACAAAGTGATCATCTGCAACAGATCACCTTTACTTGCATCTGTCACATTGTACTCTTTTACCTTCGTCAAGGTTTTATCCCACTAGGTTTTCCTTGTCAAGGTTTTAATGAGGCAATATATACGAGTCCAACTATGTTCTAAGTTTGCTTAATATTGTACTATTTTTCTTTAGTTCAGGTTTTGTCCCTTTGGGTTTCCCTGAAGAAATTTTAATGAGGAAATTAACTTAGACTCATCGATCTGTAAAGATCGTATTACATGTGATGAACTATATGTAAAGTAAGAGACAACATGTGAAGTACTACATGTGAAGAGTTGTACCAAGGTTTTATCCCACTGGGTTTCTCCTTGTCAAAGTTTTAGTAATGCAATTGATTTCTTCACAAGTCATCTAGGAGAGGACGACATTTGAAGAACTACATTCGAAGCACTAAATGTAAAGCACTGCATATGAAGTTCTACTAGACCGCACAAGGGGGAGTGTTGTAGGGCCTACGACCCATAGGTGTGCGGCCCAACAAGATAGTTAGGGTTTTACCTTTGGTTGTATATAAAGGACAACTATACTATGTAATAGTTTTGATCAACTAATGAGATGTCATGCCATTTCCCTTTCTTCTTTGTCTCTTCTACTATTTCCCTGCAAAACAAATATATTTATGTGTATTAATATAAAGAGAAATAACTTTAGATGTGAGAAATCCAAAGGCTAGAGAGAATGAGAAGTAGATAAATCTAGGGTTTATTTTAGAGAGTAAGACCATGGAAAATCAATGGAGAATAAATGAAATTGAGGTAGAATGTGAAACCCTTTCTCTTTTGGTGTTTATCTTTGGTGTTTATTTCGTATGCCTTTGTATTGTTAGGTTTCTGTAATTTAATTGAATAAATATATATCTCTTATTGATGATCAGACTTGTCCTACTTATAGATAACATGATTAGGTATTTCTTGTTAAAATTTGAGAATTTTCCTACGCAAATTCACCGTTGAATGTTCCTTGTAATTTGGACTATGATTTCTGAAATTCTGGACAGTTTCGTTTTGCTGTGGTTTTGATGTTCTTAGGAAGTCTTAATTATGTTAAAATGATTTGAGGTCTTAACAAAAGTTGTAGATAAATATCTTATATTTCTTTGTGCTCTGGATTTGCTCAATTTCAGTTTATTATGAATTTGTCATGAATTGTTTGGTAATAACATGTAATCTGCCCAGTTGTTATGTTGACTTTGTAAAAATCATATAGTTTTTTTAAATTGTTAGTTTTCTGTGAACATTGGATACATTGTAGATGAATATGTCAGGAATGTTCATTTAAAATTTGAGGACAATCGGATCAAGTTATCATTATGAAACCTATAAAATAAAACTCTGCAGTTTGTGTGTTTGCTTAAATGCTTAATAGAATTACAGTTAGTTGGGTTGTGAACTTATCACATGTTGATGAAGTGGTTTTGAATATAAAGATGTATGTTGAAGTGATAAAATCATTTTATAAATAATTGCATAAGCTTGTTTGGATGGCGGTCTCGTGCCGAGGATATACAGATAGGCGGGCCACGAACCGAGGATACTCGTGCATTTAAGAGGATTTGATAGATTGTGAGTTTAATTTTGATGAACATATATATATATATAGTCGAATCCTTGAAGTTGCACTAGATACTATTGTTGTGCATATTCTCTTTGACTGGTTGGCATATTTTCATATATTTTTGAGAAAGGGAATGCATTTTATTGAGCTGTCATCTCACCCTAAGTGACACTTCTTGCATTTACTGAAAGTTGAAGTGGAAGCTAAAATGAGTAGTTTAGTGATTGATTGTTTTCTTGCATTGCTTGAGATGTAAATTGGATTAAATAAATGATAGTTGAAAATGTTTTGAACGATGTTTAATGTATTCATATGCTTCAATTCATGTATAAAAGTTTAAATTATGTTTGGTATAAAAGTTAATTATCAAGAATAAATATATGCATAAGTCTCATTCCGACCCGTAACGCTCTGAGTTCGGATCTCCATTTGGGTTTGACCCTGGTCCGGAACTCGGGGTGTTACAACAACTCCTCCCAAAGTCTTTTTCTTTCTACAACTTCACAAGGACCATTCACACCAGAAAACAACTAGCAAAAATTATCAATCAGATTTTTGAATTGAATGTTCACACTAAAAGTCCCAATAATATGATCCACCATCTCAAGCTTGTTAGAATTCCAAATAATAAGAATATATACCCCCAGATCTTCCAATAGAATCTAGATCTAGCCAGTGATGTTCCCTACCTCCCAGCATTTGAGATACAATAGAGTCATTGCGGGACTCAAGTAAATGTCTCTGAAAAACTATCGGGTGAGGATTATGGAGAGCTATCCACCTTAACTACCCCTCTTGTTCTATAATTCCTCAAACTCTTAACATTACAAGAAATAATATTTAACATCGAAATAAAAAGGTAAAACCCAAAATCGAAAAACAAAAAGAAACAACTTAATTGGAAAAATTATCCAATTCCCTACATTCAAAGTTGAAAGCATTTGGATTTTGAGCCTGCCGCATGCATTAAAACTCTAACAAACTCATAATCAGATTGTGGCATGCCCAATTGCATTGTAACCCCTACCGCTTAACCATATTAAAGTCTAAAAGGTATTTAAAGTAGAGATAGTTTATTACCATTGCCTCTTTAGTTGGATCGGTTTATAGCTTCTTTGAAAAAATTCGTAAGTTGGAGAGAACGTCGGCAAGCTAGAAGGCGTAGAAGTATTAGATTTTATCATGACTGATAAAAAAACAACTAGGTTGAGAATCTAGAACCATTACAAAGTGGAGTTAGAAATATCAAAAGAATTCTATAGGGGATACACGTTGTTGAGCCATACAAGGAGAATGTTATCGCAAGGGCCAATAGAATCTCGAGCAGCTTCAATTTCTAAATACCTACATAATCTTCTATGTTCCCCAGGAGAACCAGATGAGATATCATCGTTATCCACGAGATGGACTGCTTCCCCACTCTAACTTGTTTCAATTCCATATATAGGAGACTCACTCTGAGAGTTTGTATATTGATCCGAGTCAAAAGATAATTCAGAACCTATACCAATATTGGAGATAAGCCCATGCGGAAATTTTCCGATACATTTAGCCCTGCCCAACTCCATTTGAGATGGCTTAGGAGAAGTTTGAGTTCCCAAGGAATTAGATTTGTTAGATTTAATTTGACCCATAAAAAAGTCTTCATGTACTGCCATAGGCCTAACACGTGCTTATGGATGGGATAAGTTACTAGACAGGTTGCAAGGTGACCGAGCAGGTCTTAGGATTAACGAGAGTCACGAGAGAAAAAGGCAATAGATCTAGCAGAGCAGCCTAAGATACCACCACATCTCTTGCAAGCAGGTTTAAATTGACCTTGTTAAACAAAGCTTTGGAGTTCGAGTGATTCATTAAAATTGAAGTTAGAGCTTGATCATCTTCATTGAAAACTTTAATTCTTCCGAGGTTATTAAGAATTTTAGATGAATGCTCGCATCTTTGATGATCAAGGCTCGAAAGGGGAGAGCTTTAAAATCCACTTCCCCGGATGAAAGGATGATCAGAATTAGACCATGGACATTTTAACTTCATTACTGAGAGATTTTTAGACCCTTAAAAGTATCATCGGAGACTTCCATAAGGCTGCCACATTTAGCACCAATTTTCGAAAGTCTTTTGATTTCACAAGGAAAAAGGGAACCCCTGACTAGAATCCAGCATGCTTGCGCAGTTGAGATTTCTTCATCTGATAATTAATTTAGCTTAGCGGACCATGGCGAGAATGAAAAAAATGATATTTTGAAATTGCCAATGATCCTTTGCTAACAACTCAGACCTCATCGAAGCGTTGGAAACCAAGAACATAGCCTTAGAGTTTGAGAACGATTGAAGATAGAATTCCTCCTCTTTCTCCAAAAAAGAACCCAAATGCTTACCCACTTTATGCCATGAAACCATCTCTAAATTAGCTAATAACACAATCATATGATTCCAATATATATCTTCAACCATAGGTTTACTAGAAGAGGCAGTATCGCTGGAGAAAGATTTAGCTTTTCCCCATACCAATTTAGGATTAACAACCCAAATAGAATTTTTTTAGGATGCGAAAGATTGCATCATCGATAGTGGCTTCTCTACTAGTATAATGAGTTGATCAATAACCGAAATAATTTGATTCCACCCATCGCCATCTTTGCCGGCATGAACATAAATATCCACAAAGATTTCCCAGAATTAGGACCTCGAAAGTTTCATAAATTCTCCACTGAATTTTTCCCTTGTAGCAATCAGCCACTCACTTGTGTCATTAAACTTGGCGGGATTGAGATTTACTCCAAACTTTCTTGAATTCCGCTTTTAGGCCATTACGGAACCAAGATAATCCTTTTTGATTAATCTAAAGAGTGGAAAATCTATCTCCCTTTGATTCAATTAATTGAAACTTTCCATACTTACTCCCAAAACCCTTGGTTATAGAAAAACCCTTTGCTTCAATCCAGCTGCATAACCCTTTTTTTTTTTGAGAAAAGAGCGCACTTTGCTAGCTCTCACCTCCTTCTTGCTTCAGTAGATTTCCCATCCAACTTTATCCTCTTCAACTGCACTGCAGGTGTGCAACCACCATCTATCCGGGAACAAGAACTGAGAGGCCGACGAAAAATAACTCCATCTCTTCAGATGCTCTCTCTCATCTTTCCTCTCTCTATGTGATTATTAAAATAGAACACTCCGATCTTGCTTGGGAGTTGTTTCGTCCGTAAATCCAACTATATTAAGATCAAGGATGTTATGGACATTTCATTATTCTTTTAAGGAGTCGGTCCCTCCCCAAAATTTTTATTTCCCTCCTCCTAATCCTTCCCTCCTCAAATCCATTCTTTCCCTCCTATTAGCAGGACTCTTCACTACCACGGTTGACAAATTGGCTTCCAACCCATACGAGGCAATGCTGAGAAAATCTCACTTACACGTTCAAAAGCTTTAAGTTGGACATTTGTAGTTAGAAAAGGGATCTAACTAAAAAGCTTAAATCAACATGGTTCGACCTACAAAACCTAAAGGCTTAGAATTCTATCTTAGCAAAAGATAAAATCTGTAAGATAAAAAAATGTGGACGCGTTAACTCTAGCTAATATATTTACCATGATCTAACCTTGTATTTAACTCTAGCTAACATATTTACTATGCTCTAACCTTGTATTTAACTCTATCTAACATATTTACTATGATCTAACCTTGTATTTAACTCTATCTAACATATTTACCATGATCTAACCTTGTATTTAACTTTAAGGCCCTCGAGAAAAAGTACATCCTATAAGGCACCGACTAATTGATTATCCGGACTCCAGTTAACAATGCAAAATGTTGGCTAAATTAGCCACACTGGATTTAGTTGCCGCCAAGTTGAAGACACTATCATCGAGAATAGAAAAAGTACCTTGGTGAAGGTGCAACTAAAATACCCCTTAAAAGAACCTATCTAGACTCTACTCGGCCCTTCTATTTCTTCTTATCTTTTCTCTCTAAAACATACACACCGCATAACCACCGCCAACCATTTATGCATAAAAAAAAGCGAGAAAAACAAAGGTGTGCACCAACATCACGAGCAGGGGATGGCTGCAACAATGGGCACTCGACACCTCATGGCGAGGGAGGGCTACGTGATCAAACTACGAGATCATGTCCAAAAGGAAGTATCTTTGATAATATTACCAAATAAGCTAAGCTAAATTATTCATGAACATTTGTATCAAATAATCTATACTCGGGAAAAGAGCTTCACAAGAGAAGAAGGTCATAGAACCAACAAATTACAATAGACAAACCTCTCTCCTCTCTGAAATTCTTGGAAGGATTTTCATGGAGATTCAATCTCATTCGAAACTCAGCCTTCTAATCGTTTTGATCAAATCGGTTTAGGAGTGTGCAAAGGCGAACTTCTCCGATCTTGACGGATCTATGATCTTTCCCCTTGGGGCTGAGATTTATTGCTTTGTAGAACTTTATTTTTGTTTCGTTTTTTCTTTTTTTTTCATAATTTTTTCAACATGGTAACCAAAATCTTTCTGGAAAGCAAATCTTTTGAGCTTTCTTGGGTGGTCAGAGGAAACCAAAGAAATCTTAAAGTTCTAGAAAGATACAAATGAGCTGCTAATTGGATCTTTCTATCAAAAGATTCTATTCAATGGGTGCATGATTCTACTTTGGAGGATGTTTCAGTTATTTCGAGAGAATGAGAGAAAATGGACTCGAGCGTTTCCAACAAGTGGTAATTCTTATCGAGTTGCTATCAAATCAAACTGGGTGCTATCATAAGGTCTCAAAATTTGATCCTTCCATGGAGGCTTGTTTGTTTGTATACCAAGTAGGCATGAAGGAGATAATTGGATTTGTTTTTTCTCTTATGTAATGGATTCAACAATCTCTAAGCCACCTTTTGATCATTATCTTGAATTTTTGGTGCTAACAACTTCGCATTGTGTTTCTTACATTCATGAGTTTGAATCCATGGGAATTGCATGTGAAGTTAAATCTTTTCATCTGGTTGGAATAAAATTGCGAATAGGATATCCAAAAATATAATTGAGTCGTGTTTTTGGATTTGAGGAGCATCAACGATAACCTAGCTATTTTCTTAATTTGAATCCAAAAAGCTATATATGATCAATTCACGATTCATCAAGAATTTAAAATTGGCAAAGTCAAGATAAAGCTACGTCATTGGAGAGAAGCTGATGCTCATATCAATAAAGCTAATTCCTTTAAAGAATCTCATTGTATAGGGATTAGAGGATTGCCTTTTAAGTTTTGCAATGCCAAAACTTTCGAGGAATTGGTCCATCCTTGGGGAAAACTTACAACAGTCCATCAATCCTCGTTAATGTTTACAAAACTAAATAGTTGTAAGCTAAAAGTTCTTGGGGATGTACGTATTTTTTCAACAGCTATTAATTACAAAAATCTTTGGCTGAGCGTAGAATGGATTCAAGATCATCTTTCTGATGAGATTTTCGTCAACCAAGAACGCATGATAAAATCTAAAATTTTCAAACTAGATAAATTTGGAAACCAGATTCATAATGGTCAAACCACATCAATGTCACTAGATTTCAGGGAGATTAAGATTATCTCAGAATCTCCATCTTCGGATATTATGGCAAAAAATAAGCAACAAATATCTCATAATTCTGGCAAGTCTTCATCGGAAACTTCTTCAACTTTTACGCATAAGATTACGCTTTATTCAAATTCAAAATTTACAACTCCTGAAAATTTGGCTATTCAGAAGTTCAATTTGGTTTGGAGAAAGGTGGAAGCTCCAGCTTGACTAAGGGTAACCCTACTACATCAAGCACTCCAGTGCGGAGGAAAATGTTGATGGTGACACGAGTGATATTCACATCTCGTGGGTGACTGTTAGACCAAAGAAAAGAGATCAGGAGTCATTATGGGCCGGATGGGGAGAGTGTTACCTTCGGACCGGTGGGGAGGGTGGTAGCTCATAGTCCTTCGAGGATATGAATATCGGCCCTAAGCTAGGGTCAACTCTTGTCCATGATCTACCTCTAGATTCACCATCGAGAATTAATTTAGAATTCAAGGTTATCAACACCATTGGATGATTCCTCGGTATCTCCGAATTTCAAATTTCTAATTCTTTCTCAAGTTAGATTCTACTAATGTTGATGAAGATTTGAATTTTTACAGATTTGCTAAACAATACTTTTCTAAAGCAGCTCCAGACAAAAGGAGATTTTGAAACTTGATAACCAAAAGCAAGACTGATGTAGAAAATTGATTCACACATTGAATTGAATTCTATGTTGGGGATTTACATTGATCATCCAAATATGAAAAACTTATGTAAGGATATTGTTAAAGATACGAAGCTAATATGGAAGTCAGAAGTGGAAGATGATGATGGTTTAGGAATTTGGATTCGTATTGAAGCGAAGTTTGTGACACTTTTGATGAGGATGATGAGCGTATTGATGATGTTAAAGATACTATGGAAAATGAAGGGTGGAGGCTAATTATTTCAACCCGTAATGGAGTTACGGGCATTCTACCGATCATTAATGGATAACAAAATCATGTCTTTGGAATATTAAGGGTCTTGGAGAGGATCGAGGAAGGTGATTGCAATTCGAAATACAATTTTGAAATACAAGATCACCATTTGTTCAATTCAGGAATCAAAAAAAGAAGTGGTTGATGTTGCTTTAATCAGGTCTCTCTGGGGAAATAACGTGTAGGATCATAATATCGCAACGTACAAGGCTCGCGAGATTAATAAACGACGGCGTCGCGAGGGAGTCGCAGAGAGCTAAAATAAACGACGCAATGGATAACGACAGGCAAAACATAAAGAAGACGTGAGAATTGGCGATGGTTAAGAAGTGTCGCGAGAGTGAATGTGTGTGCATCTGCGACACTTCGCGGGACATTCAGAAAATAAAGGGTAGCTTTAGTTTGTCATCCACTATGTATTACCCTATATAAAGGGCTAAATGAGTCTGTAAAGAGGAGATCTTTTGGAATTGTTAGGCAAGTCATTAGGAGAGAGAAAGTTTAAGAGTGTTTTAATTTCTAAGTGTAATTCTATTTTCCTGTGTAAACACTTCATGAATTCAATCAATAAATGTTCTTGATCTTACATCTTCCAATGGATTAATTAAGCAAAATCGAGTAAGGGGTGTAGTGTGGGAAATCTGCGCTACTACATATGCGCTAGAAACGAGGGATTTGTCGAGAGATTGACATAGAAATTGAAAAGAATTTGGATTAACGAGAAAAAGATTGGGAGAAGATACTCAAGAATTCATTGAAAGAAAAATGGCTAGAAGAAGAAATGTACAAGGGCAACCAACGATTGTCGAAGAAGTGGGAGACTTCTTTGGAGAAAGGAGGAATGAAACAGGGAGAATCATCAAGGATGAATAGGAGAAATGATGGAGAAGATCAAAATCAGCCACCAAACTCCCCGTAGCAAACGCGAGTGAGGATTATGATAGAGTAAGTGTACATACTTGGAGGTCGATTCACGAAGACGAAAGGGAAGAGGGAGCAATAGTTGATGAACAATGGACAAGGAGGAGGAGAGCAAGAAATGAATGGAGAAATGAATCCGGTGGTGAAGAAATCAAAGCATTAGAAAGATTGAGACAAACCATACATGAAGAGAGACGGCTAGAGGCGGAGGAACGAGCAAATTTGACAAGACGTAATCATGAATTGAGGATGGAAAATATAAGATTGCAAAATAGAAGATCAAGGAGTAGTGTGCGATCAAGTTCAAGATCGATTAGGGAAGAAAGAAGGAGAGTTTACCAAATGAAAATACGAGGAAGAAAACCAACAAGAAACACAAAATCCAAGCATAGAGCATGGCGAGAGAAGAGGAGATGGAAGATCGTTATGTTCCTCGGCCCGAAAATCTTGAGATGAACGGAATAGAGAAAATCAAGGAAACATGCAATTCCAAGAGCCGAATGACCCAATTTCTTGAAGGAGAATAATCTTGCACGGAGAGAAGAAGCGAGAAGAAACCAGAGATCGAGGATGACATTGAGACACTACATTGAGCGGCGCGGCTAGCTCGCGAGAGAAAGGCTAAGAGAAGAAATGGAAAATCAAGAGATGGAGAGGCAATCCGGCGAGAATAACCATGATAACCCGAAAGAAGAAGAGAACAAAATCGTGCCAATAGAAATATTAATGAAGAATATGAGAGGGCGAGATAGAGAGCCTTAGAGACCAAGACTAAAGAAGAGAACAAACCGATATAATGGCGTGCGAATTGAAGAAAGAAATGAAGAAGAGCGTCGAGGGGAAAGGAGAGAAGAAAATAACGAGCAAGGAGGTCAAAGCAGGCACGCGCGTAGAAGGAGAGAAGCGAGCTAAAAAGACCGAGTAGAATCAAATCTTTGAGGCAAATGAACAAATCTTAAGAGAACGGTGAAATGAGAGGATTCTTGAACAATAGAAAGGAAGGAGGAAGGAAACAATTGGATCGAAGCCATCGCGAAAGCCGAAGAATCCCTTCACGTTAGAAGTCGAGATGGGAGGAATACCTCCTAAATGCAATTTGCCTACATTAGCCGCATTTTTGACGGAACAACACATGCGTCTGACACATTAAAGCTTATATGAGATGTATGTTGCGGTGGGAGAGTCATGATGCTATATTGTGTAAGTACTTAGCGTCAAGCTTAACGGGAGAAGCGTTAAAGTGGTTTGAAGGTTTGCCCGGGGAACACGATCGCGTCGTTTAACCATCTGCAAGCTACATTTTTGGGAGCCTACAAGCAACAACTTCACGCGACCGGGAATTGAAGATGTATTCGGGTTGAAACAAAGAGTTGGAGAAAGCTTAAGACAGTTGACAATAAGATGGAGAACCATGTGTAGCGAGATGGCGGACGGGTTGAGGAAAGATATCTCATCCTCTCATTTGTGAATGCTCTCTTGGCGACTAACTTGCTATACATTCAAATTTTTAGAGTCAAAAATACAATCACGATGGCGAAGCTGAGAATTACGGAAGAATATATCGCCTTAGAAGAAAGACAGAATGAAATGAATTCTTATCCATTCCCGCGAACACAAACTCGAATCTTTGCGACGCAAAGCTTGTTACCTCAATTCATCATCTGATGGCGAGCACTTCGCAGGGCGGCAAGCGGGGAAGGATGATGAGACGTGGAAGATAGTAGCTATGGGAAGCCATGACCGGGAGAATTTGAACAAGAAAGGAACTACTATAACTGTAACAAAGCAATAATAAGATTCGAGGCTAGATCATGTGCAAGAAACTTATGGTGGACTGAAAGGCAATATAACCATGGAGGCGAGAAGCCGCGAGAATAGTATAGGAACCAATTAAGATGCCTCCATTTTGAATGCTAGTGTGGAAAAGATCTGGGAGGCTATACTTGTGATGGAAGATGTACCAGCACCTTGGACGGGATGGAACCACCACGGGCGACGTAAGTCATGAGTTTTGTTCTTACCATCGCTTCCATGGACATCAAACAAACGATTGCAGAAACGTAAAGAGAATTATTCTCGGGATGATCGATCGGGGAAGCTAAATCACTTTCTAAAAGGAAAAACAGGCCGAGACTTTACCACCACCACCGAGAGATGTACGTAACGGTGTCGGCAAAAGGAAAGGAAACATTTGTTATAGAAGTTGGAACAAAAGCAAAAAATTTGAATGTCATGAAGTAGATGTAGAAAGTTTGTAAAGAAAGAAATGCCAAAAAGAAGGGGTTGGAAACAACATGTGAGAGATGAGCGAGAGAAAGGAAGAATTGATGGTGGATGCCGGAAGTAAGGATCGAACATACCTCGCGAGGTGAGTGCCTAGAGACAGGGCGAATATTATGGCAATAAAGAAGCAAAGGATATGAGGAACAAAAAGCGTAAGAAGTGAATAATCAACAAAAACAGGAGAAAAAGTAGCAATTGAAGTAATGATGTGCGAGAATCTCGCAGACAAGAGTATATGGGAATTCAGTTAAGAAAGAAAAATGAAAATATAGAATTGTGCGAATACTTCGCAAACAAGTATCAGCAAATAATGAAACATGAATGATTGAATGATTTAACAAATATGAATGAATAAAAGAATGGGACGAACCTTTATGGCGTACACCCTAGTTCGCGAATAACATTTCGTAAGAGACAAATGTAAGACCTAAAGTGCGTCATATAAGGGGTATCTCTCGACATGGCTCGGGGGAAAGGTTACACCGCTCCGAAGCTCGAGTCATGGAAATTTGGGCCCATGAAAGCCTATCCAGGAAGAGGTACCTTGGATTCCCAACTATATATGTAGGTTATACCTGGTTGGGCGACAGAGGGTCTCTTCTTAGGAGTCGGTGTATGCTCAAGGCGCCGAGGTACACGGTTGAGCCGAGTGCCGGGATGGATGAACCTACCCTGGCCATTCTTGGCAAGTCTTGGCATATGTTGCACACACCCAAGAAAACTCCACTTAGGGTGCGATCTCGTAACCATAAACCATATAGGTATAAGGGATAAGAGGCTGCGAAAACAATTGGTTGTTGTTAAGACCCAGGATGGGAGGAGCTAGTCTTGTATGGCCGATGTTTCGCCTCCTTGAAGGGGCAGGGGAGATGATAAGGGCGACACTCTCCATTAGGGGGTGTCAAAACAGACGCAAATGTCATGAGGCTCTGTTCTCGCAAGAGAATTTAGACTCGTCATATTTGTGCAATGATCCTGCAGAGGCAATAATACTAACACGAGGGTAAGGCGAGATCAATGGGTCTTTACATGAAAGTGTACGGACGTCCTGCGATTTCGCCGCACGACGGCAATGTCATGGGGCTATGTGTTCGCAAGGATATATAGGCCTGTCATATTGTCGCAACTAAAATATCCTATGAGAGGCAAAAATACTTGGAAAATGATAAGGCAAGATCAATGGGTCTTTATATGCAAGTGTAAAGGCGTCCTGCGATTTTGTCGCAATGAAAAGGTGGCGAGGGGGAAGACCTCTAATTAGGGAGGTCTGACTTGGAAGACCACACAAAAATGATAAGGCAAGGTCAACGGGCCATTGCATGAAAGTGTAAAGGCGGCTTGCGACCTTGTCGCAACGATATATATCAATAACAATAAAATAAATATTCAACAACATACATGATGACAACTAAAATCTTCCATCTCGAAGATAAATAACGAAGGCAAGTATGGGAATGGAAAAGATGAAATATTGTTATTTATCTTCGATGAAAAGAGTTATACATCAATAATGTTAGCCAATTATATTACAAGGAAGAACTACAAAAAAGGGGAAGTGAAGATTGAATTCGGAGGAAAAATCCAAGAAATACACTATAATAAGGATACGAAATGTACGAGATATTACAAGCGAAAAAAGAAAACAAAAGAGTTATCTCTTTGGCGATTCTTCTTCTTCTCGATTCTTGATCGATTATTCTCATCTTGAGAATTTTCTTCTTCGCCCGGCCTACGCTTCTCGAAACGTCCGAGACAGACAGTGATTCTCGGGAACCTTTTCAAGGAGACGAGGGGATATGAATGCGAGAGGGATATTGTGGTCCTTACAAACATACTCCATGCCTCCATTGCATAAAACAGCATCATTACTAAAGTTCTCCTTTGTCGTTAGAAATTGTTTCTTCAACTTTGGAATATCTATTCTCGCGAAGGGAGAGATTCTTTCATTTGTTCTTTTCGGTTTCGAGTTCTTCAATTCATTTGGAAAATTCAGCGAGTTGTTCTTTCGATTCAAGCTCTCTAATTCTAACTTTGAAGCCTCTTCTCGGATTCTCGCAAACAAGAAATAACAAGTTAACAATTTACAAGCAATACTACGAGAAATAAGAAGCAATAAGGTATAATAAGCAACCTTCTCTCTGGTCGGATATCATATCTTTAACCAAGGAAGTATGCTCGGCGTGAAGACTAACATCAACACCTAGGTTATTTCGGCATTATCTAAAACTTTCGCAGCCAGGCGAATTCGTAAATCCTTTGTTTATAACAAGGAGAGAGCAATTTGATTTTTCGCTCACTAAGCAAGAATTCGGCGGCAATTCATCTCGCTCAAATTTGTAATTCAAGGAGAGATTTTTGAAATGTTGCTAATGCCTGTGCACCATTATTAGCTGTCGATCTTTATCATCTATATGGTCACTAATTTTCTTCCTCAAAATTTTGGTTTCTTTATGGGACTCAAGAAACATTCGTTTAAATTGGTTGGCAGCACTTAAACAGGATCTATGCTCAATTTCTAAAAGGCGATATTTGGTCGAAGTTCATTTAATGAAAGAGAGTTAATTTTGTTCGATGAACTACTTACGAGTCATTGAGGTGAGCGAGAAGAAGGTTATTATCCATAGGGTCGGAAATGTATGGAGAAGAATAGCCTCATCGGAGAGATTATATACATCTGCGAAAGTAATAAGTTAGGTAACAATATACGTAGATAAAATAAAAATAGTAAAAGGGGAAAAAATTTTATACCATAAAGTTGCTGATTGGCGTTTTGAAGAGTGGACACCTTATCCTTTTGGGAGTCAAGTTCGGTATTTAATTTTTGAATTCTCTCGTCTTTATCGCGAGGCAGCGCGACTTCAATTTCTAACTCTCGAATCCTCTTGTTCAATTGGGAATTCTTCTTTTCAAGGTCATTGCGTCTTCTCTCAAGGTCTGAGGCAACTACAAAGGAAGTTCTTCCAACCTATAAAAGAAGATGGAAAAATCATTAAAACATATATATATTTAAACAATTTAAAGTTAACAGGGAAATATGACTACATGCATACCAAAGACCCAAGTGCGTTCAAGAAGTCAGGAGACACAGTTCTAGAGGCTCCATTGAAAGAATTATTGCCCTCTAGTAAAGCAGCATTACACACATTTGCGAGAACCTTGCAAAGGGAAGCTAGGGGAGCATCTCCCATTCCTTGGAAAGAGTCTGAGAAGATCTTAGATAAGCCGATCCATAGAAGAAGCAGGTCGACGGAATCTTCGGCGAGAGAAGGATTCGAGTCATGGTTATCCTCGTCGGAAGATTCGAGTTTGAGCTAAGGCGAGAAGAAGAGGCGAGCCTTTCGTTTCTTAGATAATGGAGCGGAAGATTTGTCTTTGCGAGCGATTGTTTTACCCTTACTTTTAATCTTCGCAAAGCAATAGTTTCATCAACTCCAACCTTCGCATACGCGTAAAGATAAGAAACGAGAGGCAACAATATTGTTTTAAATAAGAAGAAAGGAAGTGTTCCTTACTTCACTCGTAAGCGATCGAAGTAATGTCAGAGTATCTTCCGACGGATCCTTTTTGTAGCTTCTTCTCAACCCGGTTATCGAAAGATTTCACAAACTCAAAGCAATTATAAAAGAAAGTGGCGAAAGCAAAATTTGAAGTCGAAAACACACCTCTTTCTTCTTCTCAGGCCATTGGAACTCCCAAGGATGATATCCTGCGAGATTCGCAGGAAGAATATGCGAACCTGAGATGTAAGGGCCGTTTAAGATCAAGGGTACGACCCACCATTTCTCATCTTTGGAATGACGGAGAAGTATTATTGCACAGGTGCCAATCAATGTCTTGCATGAGTAATTTATCTTGAGAGACATTATCCTTTTTCTTGATTTGAACGCCGGCGAGATTTCACATTCACCATAGTTATCCTTTGAGTAATTTTCGAAAAAATTTTCCACAGTGTATTTCTCACTTGACTATTTCCAAGTCTGCGAATTTGGGATTTACAGCGAGTTAGGGTATAAAGATCCTTTGCCCGCACCGCGGTTCGCGAACTCAAGCATCGAGGCGAATGCAATCGCCACTCAATTGATAAACGGCGAGAGAATTTCTCATGGGCCAAGATTTCATAAAATAGAGGCATCTCGGGATTGTACAAAGGAATGGGAAGTCGCGAGAATCGACCTAAGCGAGACTATAATCTTTTGATCATCACATTGATGATCAGAAAACGATTTGCGAAAGAATAGATGAAGGTTCTTGATCGGGGAATGGTTGATAGAGTAAAACCCTTCTCAAGCAACTTTTGTTGAACTTCTTCAAAAGAAGCTTTGTATGCACGACTAATGGCAGCCAAGAACTTCTTCAAAAGAAGCTTTTGGAAGAGATAGGAGATGATACTTCTTATATATCTCAAAGAAGCTTGGAACTTTGCAAAAGAATAGAGGCAAGTACGTACTTTTCAAGGAAAGTATTCTTTTGCTCGTTCCCTCATCAACAAAAATGAAAGATCGTTACCACAATGGATTTTTTCCTTAAAGATCGCTTGTTAAGCAATATTCAAGGAAAAAGAGGCAAGATGTAGGATCATAATATCGCAACGTACAAGGCTCGCGAGATTAATAAGCAGCCAGCGTCGCGAGGGAGTCGCAGAGCTAAAATAAACGCACGCAATGGATAACGACGAAGCAAAACATAAAGAAGACGTGAGAATTGGCGATGGTTAAGAAGTGTCGCGAGAGTGAATGTTTGTGCATCTGCGACACTTCGCGGGACATTCCCGAAAATAAAGGGTAGCTTAGCTGTCATCCACTATGTATTACCCTATATAAAGGGCTAAATGAGTCAGTAAAGAGGAGATCTTTTTGGAATTGTTAGGCAAGTCATTAGAGAGAGAAAGTTTAAGAGTGTTTTAATTTCTAAGTGTAATTCTATTTTCTGTGTAAACACTTCATGAATTCAATCAATAAATGTTCTTGATCTTACATCTTCCAATGGATTAATTAAGCAAAATCGAGTAAGGGGTGTAGTGTGGGAAATCCTGCTACTACATAACGACTGTAATTTTATCTATCTACCATCTAATAGTGTTTCCGGTGGTATAATTGTTATGTGGAAGGAAGGAGTTGTAGAAATGATTGATCATCTTTTGAGAGCTTTTTCGATTCCGTCAAATTCGTAAATGTAAGAGATGATTTTTAGGGATTTCACTTCGTTCTTGTTCTTGATTAAGTTACGACAAACAATCTTTGGGAGGAGCTTAATGATATAAGAATTCTGTTTGATGATCCATGTGTTGTTGGAGGAGACTTTAATGCAATTCTTTGTCAATCAGAAAGAAATAGAGATGGTGGATGTGTGACTAGTAGAAGATAGTTCAAAAATTTTGTCAAAAGGAATCTATAATTGATCTTCCAATGGTAGGAGATAAGTATACATGGACTAACTCACAACAACCACCTCTTTTAATCAGACTTGATAGATTTCTGGTCATTCATGACTGGCAAGAGCAATGTCCCTCTCTTATGCAAATATGAATAAAGAGACCAATTTCTGATCATGCTCTAGTAATTCTGGTTGTAACTCTGGTGCTAAATTCATATCTCCATTTAGGCTTGATAACTACTTGATTTCTCATCCATCTTTTCTAGAGAATATGAAAATTTGGTGGGCTAATATTTCTTTTTATGAGAAACCAAGTTATGTTTTTGCTAAGAAGTTACAAGCTATTAAATTCTTCATTAAAGTTTGGAAAAGGTCTTTGGGTGATCTGCATACCAAAATTAATGATCTGGAACATTTAATTGAGTCTTTTGATTGTAATGAAGAGAATGTTCGGCTCTCTGAGAACATGTGGCTGCCAGAGAAGCTGTAAAGTTAAATCATGCCTCCTTGTCACTTGATCTTGCAAGAAAATGGGGTCGAGGTCTAAAGATGATTGGTATAGAGATTGGGAGAATAATTCAAGATATCTTCATCAAATGGAAAATTACAAATATAAATCCAGTTCTATAAATTGTCTAAAAATAGATGGAAATCTGACTTATGACCAAATCAAGATTGTTGATGCAGCCACTGAATTCTATCAATCTCTTTTTTCTGAATCTTATCCTTCAAGACCAGGATTTGATGGATTATAATTTCCTTCAATTTCTCTTGAAGACAAAATTTCTGTTGAGAGACCATTTTCTAAGGATGAAGTGAAGAATGTTATTTGGCATTTTGGCATTAACAAAGCACCAGGGCCTGATGGATTTACAATAGAGTTCTTCAAATGTACTTGAGATATTATTAAGCATGATTTAATGCTTGTTATTAAAGAATTTGAGTCTACTTCTTCTTTGAAGAGAAAACTCAACCGTACAAATTTGAAGCTCATCCCTAAGTGCAGTTGAGATGTCTCTCTACACAATGTCAGGCCTATCAGCCTAATTGGAGGTGTTTACAAAATTATATCCAAATTGTTAGATGATAGGCTTAAGCTTGTGCTTCCTACAATCATCTCATATTATCAGGGTGCTTTTGTTCAAGAGAGACGAATAAATGATGGTATCTTAATTGCTTCAGAACTAATTGATTCAAGAAAAGAGAAGACAAGACTGTCATTGTTTGTAAAGTAGATTTTGAAAAGGCATTTGATAACATTAATTGGGGTTGGCTTGATATAGTTATGGAGAGATTTGGTTTTGGTAATGCTTGGAGGAGTTGGATCAGATGGTGTATCTCATATGCAAGATTTTCTATCTTAATAAATGGTGAAGCCTCTTCTATGTTTAAATCTCGGAGGAAGGGTATTAGGAAAGGTTATCCAATATCACCATTTCTCTTCATTATGGTGGCAGAAATTCTTTCAATGCTCAAGAAAGCTGGTGAAGTTGGTCTTATTTCGGTTTCAAGGTTTCTCCGGATGGAACTATGATTCAACACCTACAATTTGCGAGATGACCTCATTGTATTCTTAGATGATTCAAACCTGAGCGGAGTAATTAATCTGAAGAATGTTCTCTTTGCTTTTGAGCTTGTGCCTGTCCTTAGAGTAAATTTCAGGAAAAGTGCAATTGATGGAATTGGTTCTAACAATAATGGTCATCTTTGTGCTGATATTTTTTGTTGCGATCTGGTTCAATCGCCTATTAATTATCTTGAAATTCCATTAGGAAGCAAATCAAAGTGCAAGCCTATTTGGGATGTCATAATCCAGAAAATACAACAAAAATTAGTTACATGGAAGAAAAAATATCTCTCAAAAGGCCAAAGATTGATTATGATAAATAGTGTGTTGTCAAGTCTTCTAATATATTATTTAGCCATGTTTCAGATGCCGTACTCAGTAATGAAGATCATTGAGAAAATTATGAGGGATTTTCTCTGGGGTTCTACTGCAAATAATAAGAAGAGAAGATGGGTGTCTTGGAAAAGAGCAACTATTCCTAAACACGAGAGGGGAGGTATTGGCATGAAGAAATTAAAACCGGTTAACAAAGCTCTTCATTGCAAATGGATTTGGCGTTATGGTGCAGAAAAGAAAGCTCCGTGGAGAAGAATCATTCACCAAAAATTTGGAGGTCATGTTAACTCTTTTTTACCCAACTCAAGCTCACTATCTGTTGGTCATAGCTTGTGAGCCGGTATTCTTAATTCCAAAGATCACATTATGCAAAACACTGTCCTCAAAGTTAATAGTGGCAATAAAATTTGTTTGTGGGAAGATAAGTGGATCGGTAATCTTCCTTTAAAATGCTCCTTCAAAGCTATGTACAAGATTTCAAGAAAGAAAAATGCCACTATTAAAGACTGTATTTCCTCTAGTTTGGAAAACACCCGTCTTGGGAAAAAAATAGGGATTTTTAACAAACTGCCACACTTCCAATTTCCGGTTTAAGAAAGTGCCACTGTTTTTTTAAAAATTTATAAAATGCCACACACGTTAAGTATTCTGTTAAGGCCCACTTGATCAGTCAATTTCTATTGAAAAAGTCAAAAAAATGTAGCATGATTACCTAACTAACCTTGTGAATTTCCTTATGCTTTGGTTTTATCCAAACTCGGAAGAGATTTTATTTTCTCTTCTTCGTCCTCTCTCTTCTCCTCCTCTCCCCTGTTCTTCATTCCTCCCGATTCTGAGAGATAATTTTGAGGTTTTGAGATCGAAAAATATTAGAGGAACATGAAGGAATGATTACTGGTGGTGAGGATTGTGTACAGTTGATTCAAACTCAAACGAAAAGTAAATCAAAGACTTAGTTAGGGTTTCTGGATTTGAAAATGAAAATTGAATAAAGGGAATTAGTTGGTGAACTGCATGAATGATGAAGGAGATGGAATTGTGGAGTTATGAATTGGTTAGGGTTCTATTCTGATTGAAGAGAAGTGAAATCAACGAGATTTAAAATTAGGGTACCAAACACTAATTTTGGGTTTGGGAGAAATTGATGACAAAATGGATCAATTGATGATGGGTTTTTACTGTTACGAGCAAGAGAGAAGGATTTAGTGATCGAATCTCTGTTTGCAGTGAAAATATAGGGTTTCATGAGAAGATCTCAGGGAAGGATTTGACATGGGTATTTGGTGTTGATTGAAGCTGAACTGAGCTAGCAGTGAAGATTGGTTACTTGTAAGAGGTTAGAGTTTGGGTCGAGGTAATTTCTTCAATTCGATTCTTGTGATGAGTTATAGAGTTTAGGTATAATTATTGTAGGTAATTATGGGTTGCAGAGAAGAATTTAGAGATCCATATAAAAGTTGAATGTGTTTCTATTAGATTGAATCATTGCAGGGATAAGATGCATTTACTGGATGTTGGAGAACTGAAAAGACTAAAGAAGCGGTGAAAGTATAGATGAAAATCGGAAAATTTGCGAGGGGAACAATAGCACGCAAATTTGGGTTGTATGGTTGAATCGGTGATGGCAATTATGGTGGTATGAGGTAAACTGAAATGGGTTGTGCTAAGTGGTTTGCCTTGGATTACAAGGAGCTTCATAACTACAACAATGAGTCCGAGATGAAATTGGAGTTACAGAACGCGATTAGCTTGTGTTGGTACAGGTGCTTTGAGCCGCAAGTCTAATATTGGCAGCGTTGCAAGTGAATGATGCTATTACAAGGTGTATGGAACTGTTTAGATGAATGTCTAGGGTAGGTACAAACTACGAAGCGAGAGATTTTTAAATGGTCTTTGGTTATAGCGAGTGTATATTGATGTTCTTTGCTATGGGTTGTAAAGATACTACAATGAAAAGGAAATGCTAGTAGCTGGGTGATCGTTGCAGGTGGATGTTGTGTTGAGCAATGGGTGGTGCTATATCAAGTGATTTTAGCAAGAGAAGAATGGAGCTTGAAGCTGAGAAGATACAAGTATTGCAGATGAAGTGCAGGCTATGGATTGAGGTGGTATTGAGATGAAGATGTTGTTGTTGCAGTGAGAATAGTTGGAGTTGAGGCTTATGTTATCGGGGATTGTATTCTCGAGTATTGATGCTTTGACTCACGACTTGACTTCAGTAATGACTCGTTAGGATGACTTGATTTAACTCGGCTATATTGAGATGATTTGAGGGTATAAATGTCTTTTACTAAATTTGGATAACCGCCACCTATGCACTAACGGATGTATGGAAAAAAACTGGATGGAAAAGGTCAAATGTGTGGCATTAAATAAATTCTGAAAAAAATGGTGGCACTTTCTTAAACATGAAATTGAAAGTGTGGCACTTTATAAAAATCCTAGATGCAAGAAGCTAAGAAACTTCATGCTCGCATTATAATCACTGGATTCCAACACCACGAATATCAGCTTCGAAAACTCATCACATTCTTCGCAATTTATAACCCGTCCACTCTCCATTACGCACGCTTAATCTTCGATCAAATTCAGAAAAAATCAACTTTCATTTACAACACCATGATCCGAGCTTATTCTTCAAGTTGTAATCCACAAAATTCATTCGTTCTGTATAACCAAATGCACAGAAACGGACGACCCTCACTTGATAAATACACATTCCCTTTCTTACTCAAAGCTTGTTCGGTTCTTGGCGACATTAGTGAAGGCGAAGAAACCCATTGTCAAGCTGTATATAAGCATGGGTTTGGTACTAATATATTTGTTCAGAATTCATTAATCCATTTTTACGGGTCAAATGATAAAATTGGTTCTGCTCGTAAATTGTTTGATGAAATGCTTGAAAGAGATGTTGCTACTTGGACTACATTGGTTTCTTGTCATGCTAATCATGGGTCAATAGAAACTGCTTGTGAGTTGTTTAAGGAAATGCCTGAGAAGAGTGTTGTTTCATTTAGTGCGATGATTACAGGTTATGTTAGAAAGGGACGGTTTAACGAAGCATTGGGATTATTTCGTGAGTTACAGATTCAAGGACTGGAACCTAATGATTCTACTGTTATGGGTGTCATTTCTGCCTCTGCTAATTTGGGTAGTTTAGATACTGGTAAATGGATTCATTCTTATATTAGGAATAAGAAAGGAAATCGATTCGATAGTCGGATAAATACTGCACTGATTGATATGTATTTTTAAGTGTGGGAGCGTCACAGATGCGATACTTTTGTTTAGAGGGGTTAAGGAGAAGCTTGTGGGAGAATGGACAGCAATGATTTCTGGCATGGCAATGCATGGTTTTGGAGAGAGATCTGTTGAATTGTTCGAAAACATGGTGGAATCGGGTGTTAAGCCTAATGCAATCACATTTGTAGGTCTCTTATCTGGTTGCACTCATGCAGGATTGGTCAAGGAAGGGTTAATGTATTTCAAGAGGATGAAATCCGAGTTCGGAATTGAACCTACAATTGAACACTTCGGTTGTGTGGTCGATTTTCTAAGCCGGGCAGGATTGATTGCAGAAGCGGTTAAGTTTGTGAACAATATGCCATTGAAAACTAATGCTGCTATATGGGGTGCACTTTTAAACGCATGTAGAGTTCATAAGAATGTCGAAGTCGGAGAGTTAGCAGCGAGATGGTTATTGAGAGAAGAACCATGGAATGCAGCAATTTATATGAGTTTGTTGAGTTTGTATACAGAGGCTAAGAGATGGGATGATGTTGTTGTGGTGAAGAGAGAAATGAAGGAAATCGGTTCAAGGAAAAGTCCAGGTTGTAGTTTGATTGATATTAATGGTGTTTCTTATGAATTTGTTGCTGGGGATAAATCATACCCACCTGCATTACAAATCAGCTTACAAATTGATGAATCAATAAAGGAAGCCAAAGAAGAAGACTACATCTTTTGGCGAGATTGAGTTTCATTGTACATTTTACATTTCCAGGATCAAATTCATGAAGCAAAAATTCTACTTGGACTCCAAATTGTACCACTTAAACACTCTAGGGATCGACTTTCAAGTGTTGGGCTGTCAATTGTTTCAGACACCATATTTAGGATCTCATCACTAATTTGGCAGGCAGTTTCAAGATATCACCATGATACTGATGTGAAGACAAATGCCGGGCTGAGTATATTTTGTTCGCAATTGATAAGGCAACAAATGCAGTACTCGAATCAACGCTACATTGATGGATTGTGAAGCTTCCCCCAAAAAGATTGATTGTGAGTTACCAGCCCTCTTCATCTCGGCACATCCAAAATTCGGGACGCCATTACAGGACAGTTTGCATCAAAATTTCAAGCGGGCAGTATGCAACTCTAATTTTTAACAGATCAGATGAAAGGAGATGAAAGAATATATGGTGATGGACCACCCTTGCTTTGGATTCAGCAGGTTCTTTTCATCTTAATTTTGCATTTCATGTTGTTTTACACTCTAATGGTGGTATGACTTCTTAAAACTGAATCTCATATTTCCATTCTTTTTTGTGTGTTTGCTTTTGCAGATATCAATCAACTGTTTTTGAAAAATGCTGCTTTGGATTACCTTGTTCTTCTTTGGGATTGTGTATCGATGCTTTTCGGTTTCTCAATTCTACCTGAGGATCGTGTTGGTTAGTAGGACGCTCAAATTGTCATTAATCAGTCAAAGAAGATGACCAGATGATGCTTTCTGTTTTACGCTTTTTGGAAAATGGCAATCATCCAAAGAAGATGATCAAAGAATTACAACTTCAAATGAACACAGTGATGAACCTTAATGTGTGTTTTTTGATTCTTTGATATAAATGGATGGACCATGACGACATTGGCGAGCAAGCTTAGTGTAACAGGAGTGTAAGGAAAAGCTCTCTTTGATTACTATATAAACAACATAGTGCAGTGTGCACCCGCAGTAAACACAAACCCTTCTCTCTCTGTTCCCAAAAATGGCAATGACAATCTCAAGTCCTCCACTCTCCTCCAAACACTTCTCTTCTTCCTGATTCACATTCAAATCCCTTCAAACTCAAAAAATCTCAAGTTTCTAACTTCAATTTGAGCTTAAATCGATTCAGAAATGCATCTACTGTTCCTGTTATTTAAGCACACACCACCCCAGGTATTGGATCTTGATTTTATTTTTTTCATGAATTAAATTGTGGGTTTGTCTTATTTTGCTGATTTCTATGCTGGGTTGTTATCAGATTTCACGCCAGACTCCAAATTTTACAAGATTGCAGCGATTTTAAGGTGAAAAGATTATTTATTTATTTACTTTGATCTACTTCTTGGCGTTATTTTTGTGATTTGTTCAAGGCCATGTAGAGTTGAACAGGTTTCATGAATTCTACTAGATGTTTTTGATTATAAAGTAGAAAATTCTTGACATTAGAAGAAGCACAATACATTTCATACCTGCATTTTGATGGATGGCAAAGAATATACTCCCTCCGTCCCACTATTAAGTGACCTAGTTTAAGTTTGCACAATTTTTAAGGCAAACAAGGGGAAAGTATTTTTAAGCACTTTTTAAAATTATACCCTTATGGATAATAAATAGCGAAATTTTGAAATGATTTATCTCTCAAACTACACCACGGATGTTCGCAAACTTCCTACCATTGAAAAGCATTTTGAAACACTACTAACGAATATAAACATGACTATTAAATTATGCATATTTCTTATATTTCTTATAAGCAATTAAAAGGATAGTTTTAGAAATATCTCCTTGTTTAGTGATATAGGTCACTTAATGCTGGGACAATATCTAAAAATAACTAGGTCACTTATTAGTGGGACGGAGGAAGTATGTAGTAGTAAGCATGTTGAATCCGGATTGTATACCATGAGTTAAATGAAGTACACGTGGAAAGCTTATTTTTTGTTTTAAGTGATAGGGTTGTGTTTTGGGGTTTTAGGGAGAATACAACTTAGAGCAAGCACTATGGTATGTATGTCTTTCATATCTAAGGTTTATTCCACGGAATAGCAACTACTATGGTTGTTTTCACCATGGAAGAAACATTTCGCACGACATTTATAGGGAATAATTCCATCAAACCAACGAGTGTCGGGATGGAGATTTGTTTCTAAATTCAGTCACTTTTAATGATGTTGTGAACTGATAGAGGATAATTGGCTGCATGGAAATGTTCCCTGCATTTGTTGGAAAAAGAATTCATTTAAGGCAGAAAGGAACCATAGTTGTTGCTTTCCATAAAGATCACCTTGGGATGGAAGATATCCATGTCATAATGCTTGCTCTTAAAAATGATAGTATGTCGAGTCATTTGATCAAATTGTTTCTCTTGCATGTAAACTAAAATGTTGTAGCGTAATTTGCTAGTTACATTTGCTACAGTGACTAGCAAATTTTTCTGTTCGATCAAAAAGCACTTACTGATACAATGATCAAAGCTTCCAGAAAGGACTGTCCATATGGGGAACAATGTTTAAATTAGCTGCTTTTAATGATGTTGTGATTTATGACAATTAAATTTCTGGATATGGGACAATTGTTTATCCAAACATTTAATGCAGATATTTCCATGGAATTATCGTGGTGCTTGGAATCCGGAAGATATTTACGGCTGATGTGTAGGGAAAAATCTGTGCAACGGGGAAAAATTCCATGGATTTCTTCCTGACGTATCAGTAGCAGAATTTTCCATACGCCAGGTACTAGGGTTCTTCCATGAAAAATTCTGGGCAGCTGGAATCAGGAAAGGAAGAGAGTTTTGAAACTCCTAAAGTAGGCATCAATTCTCTCAATTAGATGTTTTAAAAGTAAAGAAATTAAGGAATGTATCCCATCTTGACACAAGGCCCGTACAATGTCCTAGTCAGCCTCAAAACCTTACAGGAAAAAGAGTATATGCAAGTTGAAAAACAGCCCATATTTTTCCATAGAAGAATCCCATACTGCGGTGTTTGCTAGAAGAAGTGATAGTATATTTAGTCATTTGATCAAAATTGTTTTTCTTGCATGAAAACTTATAATTTGCAGTTTAGTTTGTTACTGCTACATTTGCAATTGTGAATATCATACTTTACTTTCATAACTTTCTATAAATATAGTGTTGAAATTTTTTGTCTAGAAATATATAACTATGGTTGGTTAACATTCAAAATTTGTTTGTTTTGGGATAAATGACGGGCCTACTGAAAATGGAAATTCACGGTGTTACAATTTCTGATGAGTGAGGGTTTGATGCTCAGGGTGGGTCAACAGGCCTAGGAGAGGCTGGTAAAACTATTGATCTCAATTTTTGCTCGACAACTTGTTCATTTTGGTGTTTCTGTATTATTTATTGATCTTTGGCCATTCTATAGGTTCTGAAATTTCTGAAGACAAAGTTAAACTGGAGACTGGTGTCAGCAAAGAACAGGTAAGTATCATTCTCAAATAAAAAAGATAGAGAACTAAAATCATTCAAGTAAAACTTTCTCAGTGAAAAAGAATTGACGAGCAGATTTCTCTTCGTAGACATTTTTGGCAATCGATTCAATGGAATGTACTTTATGAGACCATAACTAATTTCTCTCTGGTATCTTCTAGGTTGAGGAAGTAATTGCCAATATAATCGAGGAAACAAGAACTGGGGAGATTGGTGATAGCAAGATCTTTTGTAAGACTTTATGTTCTTTTCCTGTGAATTAATACTCCTTTTCTTATGTGGTAATTCCATAATGGCTAATGAGGTTTCTTAACTGCACTATGCAACATCATTGTTCATTATGTTACAGACTAAATAAATGTGATTTCTTAGCAAAACGATGTTTGTATTTATAAAGAAACCCTGAAGTTAGTCACCTGATTATCATTTTAGTTTAGAGATTGGCAAAATAGGGAGTGCAATGGCAAGAATAATGAATGAAACGTGGCATACCTAGCACAATACTTCCCTGTATAACCTGTACCTGTCTATCTTCAGCGAATGCGTAAAACATGAATTTGGAATAAGCTAACTGGATTTCAGGTCAAATATATCCGAAGACGTAAAGAACCTGAAACATGACAAATGCATGCGAACTACATGTCTTTGAGGATTATGTTTTGTACGCTAGTTTCTATACCAGTACACAGAACTCAGCGGGACTCAAAATTCAGTTAGCTTATTTCAGTTTCCCAATAAACTTTGCATGGTTCAAAGCTTGATTTTACCAAAGCTTATGAAGTTATTAAGATATTCATTTTGATATGACTTTATTATGTATGCAGTTACTCCTGTTTCGGAGATAATAACTGTTCGTACATGTATGTTTTTTTATCCTTCAAGCTATCAGAGAGTCATCTCCATTTCAAGTTATTTCTGTACTACTTGTGTCACTTTTTTTTTTTTTTTTTTTTACTGAAGTTAGGATGGGAGAATGATTTGTGGACGCTCTGATATGATGTCTACAGTTAAATTTTGAGCTGTAACCCGAAGGAGCATAGCTCTGTAAGATATGCATTTGATCCTTGCTTGATTTAGCATTGATATTTGCTCAGCCTTCTTATAATCCTCTGGTCTTGAATTCGAGAAATGCTCTGAGCCAAAAGGTAACCTCAGTTACCTGTCTCTGTAGGGTAAAATGTAGAACATTAACTGTCTCTGTCTGTTTCAACATGGAAATAAATGTACACTTATTGTGGTCTTATTTCTATTTCTCTTATCTTTTCAGAGAAGTTGCTGCTCTTCTTGTGGTGAAAATCCTATGTATGTCTCATGTTTTTGTTTTACTTTATGATTATTGGGTTTCTTGAGTTGTGTGAATTAGCTTTGGTATTGGATGCGAAATTGTTATTAGCTTTGTCTTTTGTGTAATTTAGGGTCTCTTAAAATGTTTGAAACTGATCTTTATAGTTTGTCATTTTCACCAGACTCCAGACAGGGAGTGGTTTTAAACTGCTGCGCTACTGCGTGTAACTTCGGGGAATTTCTTATTGTTCAACATTCTTGCCATTAGTGTGTGAGTTCGGGGAATTTCTTATTTTTCACCGTTCTTGCCACTATAATGATTGGTGTGAAGGACCGTTTGCACTTCGCACCATGGTCGATGGATGGTGAAGGTTGTGCCTTACGGTGATTTATTCCAAATGGTATCATGTCACTATCATCAGCTTTTTATGGTGAGTGTCTTCAATATTCTACTTGTATATTATTGCGTACACAATTTTTCTTTGTAGAATCTGTCACCGACCTTCCTCTTGACCCATCGATTATTGCATATGATATTGATAACTCAATGCATGTTCTGTGTATATGTATGTCATATTGAGGTGTACTAGCATCATCTAGATTCAATAGATCTCTTTTATTCGTGTCGGACGTACGGTTTCGTTAATTTATAAACAGTGCACTTCAGTTTGTGTTCCTCCCAGTATCATTTATTTAAATACTTATTGGACATTGCTCATATTTTCTGTTGCGAAAATTAAGCTTTCCTACGTTAGAGTGAAGTTTGAAACATTGTTCTCACTAGGACTTTTAACCCCTTTAGACACGTCTGCTATGATACTGGTAGTTGGAGTAAGCATTGTGTCAGTTTCCAGCTGTATTATTGTTTTCTTCTGTTATTAGTTCCTTTTGTGCTTCTATAAAAAGGTGCTCTGCAGCAATTCATCCATTGAAATTTTTAAAGAAGGCCTATTTAAATGTTTGACAGTTTCTCGTCTTATTTCTTTTCCTGGTACTGTTTTTCATTACGAGGTTTGGCTCTTACAGCTTTTTTAACTTCATAATCTGTAAATGCCGAGACGATATCTAAATTTGGCTCTGGATTCTTTTTTTCTCATTCAAGATGTTGTCTTCTCTTGCTGGATTATGTTCAGTGTTGGAACGATGACCGGGTTAAAAATGATGAACAGTTCTGTCCGTCAACCAAACTTGAATTTTTACAATACCTAAATTCCATTTATTTACCTTTCTTTCATCCTCACATGCTATTAAATTTTCTTCTAAGATAATTCTTTTTGGTTATTTATCCTTATCCTAAACTTCTATCATTGGTTACAGGTTTGTTGCTGTATTTGTTGTTTCACTGTCTGCCACATGGTCGAAATCAGCAGTTTCAATTTTCTCAGAAGGCTTTCCCCGTGACATACTCCAGTTGACGAAGAACTATTGCATCTTTTTGGATTTCAAAGGATCCAGCCTGGGTGCAACATGCACTCTTGCATTTGAGGTGTTGTTGTCAAAGATGCATGCAGACCCCATGGCATGGCTTATAAAAAAGCATCATCATTCTGTGAAATTAAAAATCTGTGAAGTCCAAGCTGTATCAGTCTGCTGCAACCGAGGATCTTAGAGGTACTCGCATTTTCTTGTTCATGCTTCCATTTTTCATGAAGATGTATCTGAATTTCCTAATTTTAACTACTAGAAATTTTGCAACAGCTTTCATTCTTACGGTTTGGGTTAAAACCTGGGAGTCTGAGTTTGTTACTTTATAGGTCACAATGTTAGTAATTTATCATCAGACTTTGATAGTGTGAACCTTATTCGTCGTATAATATCAACTACTATTTAGAAGTTACAGGGTAGAAATTCCACTTTTGGTACTGACGATTTCTTCTTGCCATTTTATCGCTAGCAGTTGTGAAGATCCATTTCTTTATTTGTTTATAATTTCGATAGAGCTTTCTTTGCGAGGTTCCATCATGTTGCTTAATTTTTCCTACCTCAAGAAGATAGGAGCACTACGCCATTACCTGCTACTCTTCAGAGGATACCATTTTCTGAGCCGTGGCTGGGCAGGAGAGGTTGCAGCTAATGCTGCGGCATGGGTGTACTTTGAGACGTTCATAAGAATGTCGAAGTGGGAGAGTTAGCAGCGAAACGGTTATTGAGAGAACAATGGACTGCAGAGATGGGATGATGTTGTTATGTGAAGTAGCAAGGCCTGTCCTGTCTAGTGAGCAAGGAATTAAAGTGTGTTTCTGTAAATCTTTCACACTAGGCCAGCAATTTAAGGAATTGCAATCACTGTCATTTGAGTAACTGCTTTCTAATTTCATTTTTGCGAGACCATACCTTTCAGAAAAACTGAGAAGATCATACAGGAACTACGCCTAGCTTACTGTGAAATGTACAGGCGGTGAAACCTAAGTAGATGAATTTGCTAAATGTTGATCCAAATCTAGCACTACACTGTTATGCCGAAACTGAAAGTTGTGGTGAATGCGAATGCTGAAAGCTACGATTAAGCCCATACAAACAAACGGAAAAAAATATTGTAGTCCAAAAGCCCATTCAAATGCCTAATGTTCCACTCGGTTTAACTTTTCATTGACAAAATAGTTAGAATTTCTATTAGCAATACATGAACTTTTTACCTTTTTGTGAAATAAATATTCATATATTCAAAGAATTCGCAGCATGCACAATTTTGCATTACCTATCTTTTTTGTCTTTACAAATCATAAAGGTTCTTTAAAAATTTTAAGTTAGTAGAATGCTTTCATAGAATCACTTGAAGTCTATATAGATTTCAGAGAATCCCGAGAATCACTCGGATAAAAAATCTTGTAAAATATTTATATTTTTCAATCAATTCACTAACCTCTAGTTAGTTAACGAGTTCTTTTTACCTATTAAACAATAAAAAATTTCCTCAAATTTATTTTAAAATCTAGAGATTTTTTCTTTAAGGCCGACACAAAAGGTATTTTTCAAACGCTAATCGTTGTTTGCCTCCGACAAATTTATCATTTTCGCTTCCACAACATCCTTGTTGTTGAAAGTAAAATATGCCAAATCTCTTTATCACCCGTACATATCGGTGAAACTCTTAAAGCAAATAATTTTACATCGTTTCAAGTTATCTAGATCCAGAAGGTTTGCTCATGAGTAAGCAAATAACAATAAATAGTAGCTTTTTGAGCCCTGAAAAGTGTTTTTAAACACCTTTGTGCGTGAGTGACATTTTATGTAATTTCGTGAATCTTGACAAATTTGATAGACCTATATTTTTGACATAGGTCGTTGTTATATGTGGACACGTGGGACCATTATCTTCTATAATAAATTTGTAAAAAGGAAAAGTAAGCATTTATTCAATGTGAATATTATCGGATATTGTATTAAACATCACCCATGCCAAATCATTATTAATTTTTTCCCACAACTTCTCCCGTCGACTATTTATCCTTAGGTTTGCAAAAAAAAAAAAATTATACCGAAATATTCCTTGACTAGGTCTGTTTATCTAAAGCCCTTGGTAAAATTAAAAGTGGGACCATTTCAATCATCCTTTGGTCTCCAAAATCAAACCCCGTTTATTTATAAGACCTTAGAAAAGAAATTGTGATCCGATTTACTCTATATACTGTTATTTGAATTATTCATCTCTAAACAAGGGTTTCATCATGGGCAAGTTTATTATTCTCCCAAAAGAGATTATAATTGAAATCTTAACTCGTTTACCAATTGAATTTGTTCTAGACTGCAAATTAGTATGCAAAACCTAGAACAACAAAAATTAGGGAGACTCCTATGTTGATTGTCTCAAAGAAAATTCCAAGTCACTCTATCCTTGGGTTAGAGTTATTCATAGAGAGAAGGATGGATGATGAACCAGATTGTTCCAGTGGTTTGATTCTCCCAAAAGAGATTATAATTGAACTCTTAACTTGTTTTCAAACCGAATCTATTCTAGACCGCAAATTAGTATGCAAAACCTAGAACAACTGGTTCATCAATTATCCTTCTCCCGATTGCACTTAAATCGCCTTAATTCCGGGTAAGTTATTGAGTTACATTTTTTATGCAAGGCTTTCAATCAACCTTTGGTCTCCAAAATCAAAACCCCGTTTATTTATAAAACCTTAGAAAAAGAAATTGTGATCCGATTTACTCTATATACTGTTATTAGAATTACTCATCTCTAAACAAGGGTTTCATCATGGGCAAGTTTAAGATTCTCCCTGTTGCTTATGAGAAGTACATGTGTCTCTTATTGTTGCTTATGAGAAGTACATGTGTCTCTTCCTGTTGCTTTAAAGGGGATAAACCTGGGAATGGAATTAGTAGATAGGCACTTAAATGAGCTTTGTTGTCTATGATGTTGGACCCATATTTATCAATTTACAAAATTTCCCCATCCATTGAATGAATGGAGCGGAGATTTTCCGACGAAGAAGAAGACAAGAAATTTGAAACCGATATTTTGAAAGCTGATTTTGGCTGATATTATGGAGTTTGAAAATTGTATGTAATACAAACTTGATTCTCATGACTAGGAGATGTAGTAGTTACTGAAATTTTAGGGGATAAGGACGGAGGCAAAATTGGGGATTCGAATGAATCCCTAGCATTTTCAAAGGAAGAAAATGAAAGTCTTCTTCCCACAAGAGAAGGAGAACTTATCTAATTTTCTCGGTCCGAATAGCAATATCTCGTAATAGAATAGACCTATTCTGAAGCACCGATTCAGACAATCGTGACTCAGTGATTACCCTGAATGTTTCCAGTTAGCAGATCGGAAAGATTTTTCCTCTGATTCCGGAAGAGGAATATAGTTTTCCGGCAAGTTGAAAGGGAAAGTCCTTTTTCCTAACATCGTAGATGATGCTTGAGGCATATATCTTCTTCTATGAAAAAAGGCCATAAAACTTCATAAGGTTGTTGGTCATTTTGAAGGCAGGTCCCTCATCTACATATGTTCTAAATATGTCAGTAAAGGTTTCACGTACACCAGGATGAGAAAGGTAAGTTTCAACTGGTATTGTCCTCCCATGGAAATCAAAGTTATCTTTTGGGTTGCAAATTAGAACAAGCTCATCGTTCAACCAGTTCATGTCATCACTCGAATAAGGCGAATCCACTGAGATATCATAGATATCTTCCAAAGGTCGACCATTAAGAACAACACAATCCCCTATTTTGTGCCCAAAGCGCAGGCAGTGAAAATAGAACTTGGAAGAAAGATTCAAGTAGTTGAAATAGATAGAGGTGACTGGATATTTTGCTACTTTGACAAGCAGATGATATGTAAGTGGTTCCAAATAATATTGGAGTTAGTCCATACAGATTTCCGAACGAATTATTGGGTGTGGTTGTTATACCCCGTCTTTTAAGTCTAATAATATGATATACCATGAAAATTAAAACTACTATCGATTAAACATGATTATTGGGCATTGGTGATAATAATTTGGATTGGCTCAAGTCGATTAAGCATGATTATTGGGCATTGGTGATAATAATGTGAATTATGATGAACGTTGAAAACAAGAAGGTAACAGATTGTTTTCTTATAAGAAAAGGATATGTTGACATGGTTATTTATTTGGAAGCTAGTTTTTGGTACCAATTTTTTTTTATCCCAAATGACAACGGATAAGAGTCTAATTTTTGTTGATACACTTCTCTTGATGGTGCTTGGCACTCCTCACTATCCCTGATTTTAATTTTTCGCGCTAATTTTCAAAGTGGTATGTGATGTAGTTATACATCTCGTATTATGTTAATTTTTAATAGGACAGTAAATTTTTGTTGTTTAGGTTTTATAAAAAAAATTAATACGGAAATTGTGAAATAGTGCGAAAATAACCATATCAACGGATCATCTCCATTCTTAACGTTTTGTGCATTTGTGATAGTTTACCAATCTTTTGTATTAACAAAAAAAAAAAAAATTAACAGTTAACAAAATTAGAACTTATTCTTTAAGAATGTTGTGATTGGAACTTGAGAGAGTAGGTTAGCTAAAAGAGGCTTGCAATTGAGTCTTTTCCAAGAATGTAAACTTTTTTGTTATTCGTAACATAAATCGTGTATATTTTAAATAAATAAAACTCTTTCAAAACAAACAAATAAAAATCTTGAAAATTGAATATGGATGAAAGGATGAATCTAAGTCATAAAATTCTTTCATGTTTTATTGGTATCTAAATCTTCTGAAATAAATATAATACTTCTCACCGTAGTTTAATTTTTCTTCTACTTTCCTACTATGGTTTTATTTTCTATTATCAAGATCATAGATTTAAAACTTACGTTACTTTTAGTAGTATAATACATTACATGGAATTTATTTGTTTTTTCTACATGGACTTTATATTTATTTTTTTCTCTATGTTGATATCAAATAGGAGAAAAAAAATGGAATTTGATACTATACATCTTTCATGTGAACATAATGTGAATTGATTTATCACAAGGTACATTTGTATTTGACTCTTAATTAGAATTAGCATCTGAAGAAATTTTGAAACCTATGTCCTTATCAAAATCCAGCTTGCGTTGTGCTTGACGATCATTTGGTACATGATTAGTTTTCATTTTTAATCGTTTATGATTTATGAACTGTGTTGATTTTTCCTTTCAATAGAAAACATTGCTGATTAACAAGTAGATATTAGGTTCGAATTTGGTTTAACGCCTACAAAGGAAAGTGATTATTTTTCGGCTTTCATTTCTCAAAATAATGTGATCGTTAACAGGAAGAATTATGGGAAGTAAAAAAGAGACAGGTGTCAATACATTATGGGGAGGGACATGATGGTATAGGGAAGAAGGGGACAGCGGATCTGGACCCAAATTAGAGCAGTTCTAACTTTTCAATCGTGTATTGGTGTTAATAAAGTGTGGATTGATGAATATAGACACGTGTCGAACAAACCCGTGTCCAAAGAGATGAGCAGTGGTCTCGATAATATATTTGGCCGTGACAAACTAACCTTTAGTCCCGTATTTGGGTATTACCGTGAGTCCGTGACCAGGGCAACCGGGACTAAAACTCATAATTGTACTTTGTAAATGAAAAATCTTCAGCAGAAAGTTTTCCATCCAACGGGTCTTCAATCCGACTTGTTATACATTGCTGAAGAGTGATTTGAGGATTTAAGGCCAAACCTTTCGGAACAAACCATATGTCTCTTGGCAATGAAAAATCACATGAGTTGAAAGAAATACTCAACTCTGGGAAGAATTCCAAGTTTCCGCTGTGCTAGTTTGTTTGGCCATTCAGGTCATGCATTTGTTTGCACACACTAGCTGGGTAATTGATAACAAAGAAGGTTAATGAAATTTGAATCTCTTTGCTGTAAAATTATGCAAAACTTTTCATTGCTTCCTCAATTGCAGTAGCATTTAGTTAAAATTAACTCGGTAGCATGCTCATCGTAATTTTGCCAGATCAAAATTTAACAAGTAATAACTTCATTTTTATTAAAAAACAACACAAATAACAAGTTAATCTACTGAACCTGAACGAGTCTGAATACTAATACAAAAACCAACTCTTTTTACAGAAAATGGGCTATATAGCCAAAAATATAGTTTTCCTGGGTCAAATGGACAGTTAGGATTCGGCTTGGGTCAAATGTCCAAAAGAATCTTTAAATGAGGAGTTTACGTTACTGCCCTTCATATCACATTACTTGACATCAGAAATCCCATTTCTTCTCGTCTTCTTCATCGAAACATAAACCAGATCCGAAAAATCAAATTAACAAGCTCTCGTTCTCCATCGCCGCCATCACCACCGCTGAAAATCAAACTCCCTCTTCAAAAAACTTCACCACCACAAAAGCACCACCGTTGACAACAGAATTTTCCCTTTCTCCACCATCGTTCTCTTTCTCCACGGCGATCATCTTTCTCCATCGTTGAAACTGTTTCTCCACCGTCAACCACATCAAAGATTAACATCTTTGTTCGCTTAGTATCATCATCTTTCACCATCAACAATAACATCACAATTCCGATCATCATCTTTTTTGTCTCGCTTTATCAACAAGAAAATCATAATTGAAATTGAAATTGGTTTACCCACTAACACCAACTACAAAGATGAAAGATTTCTAGGGTTTGAATCGATCAATTTCACAAAATCTCTCCTAGAACTCGTAAGTTTCCAAACCCTAATTTTGTTTTGATTTTATTTTCAGAATTGCATGATTGATTTGTTGAATTGGTTGATTTTATTTTCATTTCAATGAATGGGAATGTAACTGGTTTGCATCTGGTTATATGTATTATATGGTTTGCATCTGGTTATGTTTAGAAGTTTTGATTCTTGATTTGATTGATTTTGCATTCATGTAATTTGATGTAATTGATTTTCCTGTGTTGTCTTTAATTCCTTATTCCTTTTGATTGATGAAACCAGTTTCACCCAGGCTTAATATAGTATATATTAGGATGAAACCCGTTTCATCTAGGTTAAATTTGTGGTGTATATTGTTTTAGCATGTTTAAACTAGGATGAAAATCAGTTTCATCTAGCTTTAATATACTATATTATTTTGCGTTTAATGTGTGAGTACCGGTTTTTGACCAAATATTTTTTTAAGGTTTTTATGAGGATAGAAATGGAGATCTTGTTGTAGTAGGTGATGGCAGGTTGGAAAACCTTAATATGGTGATGAATGAATCGAATTGATTGTTGCAGTTGTGATAGGGTGGTTAGAGCGAGTGAGGAATGCATTGGTGGTGATTTGAGCTGAGATTGCAAAGTTGCGATTATGGATCTGGTGCTAGTTGGAGTTAGAGAAGAACATGTCAAGGAACCGTGGGATGGAGTTATGAAATGAAGTGGCAGCTATAGGATTGGATTGAGCTGGTTGCAGCTTTAACCAAGAAGTCAAAATGGGTGTTTCAAACGCAAGAGAGAGTATTAGATGTATGCTTTAGGTGATTACAGGAAGTGTTTACATGGTTGGCTCTCAGATAGTTAGAGAAGAACATGTTTCGTCGCTTCATTACAAGGTTGTTTAGCAATAGATCGTTACAAAAAAGCTATTGATGTAGTTTAAGTTTATGTTTTTTGTTTGTAAAAATGTATATTATCTTACGTTGATGAGTTTATATTCATTTAACAATGTATATGTATCTTAATTACATGTCAATTAACTGAAAAAAATCTATTTAAGTTAGCCTGCACTATATAGTCCTGTCAAATTATGCATGATGAAACCAGAAAACATCCTGAAGAATTTTTATTTTTTTATCAAACTGCAGGATGAAATTGGTTTCATCCAAGCCATATTAAGTTAGCCCACACTATAAGTCGGCTTCTAGTTATGGAAAACCGATCTTATTAATGTGTTTAAGAAATGGGAATCACGTGAATCATGCACCCACATGTAAATGAGTTTCCTTGAACATACTATACTCGATCATAATTAGATTAATTACTGCTGCTAGTGGTCTCTCGAACACCTTATCTTCTAGATAAGAGGCTAGAGTTATTTATGAAAATCAAGTGGCTTGATAGGTTGACTTAAGATGCACAACATGTGGTCAGGAATTAAGGTGCATATGGGTATACAATTCTATAAATATAGGTATTGTAATTTAAAATATATTTTTTTGTCGAATGTAACCAGGCTTGATGAAACCCTGTTACATCCTAGCCTGTACAAAACCGCAATTTTTTGTCGAATGTAATCAAAGCTTGATGAAACCCTGTTACATCCTACCTGCATAAAACCGCAATTTTTTGTCGTAATGTAACCTGTGCTTGGATGAAACCCGATTACATCCTAGCATGTATAAAACTAACTTTTGTCGAATGTAACCTGTGCTTGATGAAACCCGCACATCCAAGCCTCGTATAAAACTACAATTTTTGTCGAATGTAACTGTGCTTGGATGAAACACTGATGTAGGACATCTTCCTATCTCATTGTGTCAACTGCACCGATTGACCCTTTTTCGTATGTATCAACTATTATAGTTGATCCCTTAGTCTGTATCAACAATAATTGTTGATCCCTTGCGTCTGTTTTAGCTTACTTGCTTTGCAAGTCCTTTACTTTCCTAGTTTAGGTTACATTCCTTTTTCTTTTCTTTTTAATCGGTCATGCTAGCCTATATAAAGGCTGAGCCTTCTTGTTTAGAGGACATCTCTTTAATCAATATTATTATCAACTTTGATTACTCAATCTCTTAATTCTTGATCCTAGAATCAGGTTTTAATTAAGTTTCACGTAAACTTAAACACTATCCTTGTTACCCTTATCTGTGCTACATTAGTTGGTATCGATACGTAGTTTTTAGATTCTTATCTAGAAACCGATCCATAATTCCGCAAAACAAAACCGCAAAACTCAAAACCCTATCCCATATACAAAAAGAAAAAAAAAGAAAAAAAAACCTAGATTTCATGTTCTCGTTTTTGATCATGGAGAAAGTAAATATGGAAGATCTTTTGCAAAGACGTACTTGAGTTATCAACAAGTATTCAAACATATAACGAGAAAATCATGAACAATCATCGTATAGCTTATCGCCGTGTAGAAAATGAAAAGAAACTAGATAGTCTTTATTGTGTCAGAGAAGATGCAAAAGAAAGATTGGAGAAGCTTGAAGATTATATGATTACTATAGCTAAACGAAAAGAATGAAGTCAACGTAAAAAGCGTGAAAAGTTTGCTTTGGTCAAGCTTCGAACGCAAAAAACTTGCTTTAGCTAAACGTGAAAATCCAATTGCAAAAGCTGATTTTGTTGATCTTAAAACTGTTTTAGCAAAGTTGGAAACAAGTATCATATCTTTATTCGAAAACTTTGTAAAGAAAGATGAAAATCTGGTTAAAATGGATTCATTGTCAACTCAAGAGGAATCATCGTCTTCTACAGATACTGTTGTTGTTTCGACTACATCTGCTCATGAAGAAAAGAGCGTTATTTTTAAAGAAGAAGAGGAAGAAAATCAAGTTAATGAAGTTTCGTTTGTATCTCACGAGGATTCAACATCATCTGAAGACAATGAAATTGTTTCAATTACTTCTTTTGGCGTGGACTGTGTTGAAATTGTTGAGTAATGTAATGTAATGTAATGTTTGTAGTGTAATAGGAGTGTCAACTCCATATTTAGTTAGTGTGTAGGTGTGTGGCACACATGCTTCTCTAGTCATATATTGACTAAATTAAGAAAGAGAATGTAATATGTTTTGAGAAAATGAAATAGAAGAGATAGAGAGGAAATACTTCCCCATCTCCATTTCAACCAAAAACAATCAAATATAATCACCCAAGCATCCAACAATTGGTATCAGAGCTTAGATCTATATAGATTTGATCTTGGTGAGTGAAAAAAACAATTTTTACCCATTAAATCAAAAAAATCAGCAACATTGAAATTTTTCAAAATCTAGATCTAGAAAAGAAAAAACCAAATTTCTTCAATCAATCATCAACCAAATCAATGGCAAGTAGTAGTAACTCAAGTTTCTACATTCAACAACCTTCAATACCACTTTTTCATGGAGAAAATTATGATTTTTGGGCCATCAAAATGAAGACCTTGTTCATGTCACAAGATGTGTGGGAGATTGTACAAAATGGGTATGATGAAGTTGAAGATACATCAAATCTAACAACCCCAAAAGGATTTACTTAAGGAGAGTAGAAAGAAGAATGCAAAAGCATCCATGTACATTCAACAAGGAGTTGGAGACACTATTCTACCAAGAGTAATCCATTTTCCTATTGCTAAGGAAGCTTGGAATATCCTTCAACAAGAGTATGGAGGTAATAAGAAGGTAAGAGAATTGAAATTACATTCATATAGAAGAGATTTTGAGAATCTAAAAATGAATGAGAATGAATGTTTGAATGAGTTTTCTTCAAGAGTTGTTGAAGTTGTCAATAATATGTTGATGTGTGGTGAGAAGATATTGATATGTTTGCCGGAGAAATTTGAACCCATTGTGGCGGTTTTGGAGGAAACAAAGGATTTTTCTACATTGAAGTCACAAGAATTATGGGCTTCCTTGAAGGTATATGAGCAAAGGTTGTCAAGACACTCCGAAAAGTCAATTGAGAGTGCTTTTCAATCAAAATTGAACTTGAACTCAAAAAATTCAGCAACAAATAAAAATGAGTACAAGGGTGAATCAACATCAAACTTCAAAGGAAAGGGGAAATGGAAGAAAGGAGGAGCTAACTCCAACAACTACACAAAAAGTGATACTTCTCAAGTACCAAGGTGCAATTTTTGCAAGAAGAATGGTCATTTGGAGAAGAATTGTTGAACAAAGGAAAGCCCCAATGTCTCAATTGCAAGAAGTATGGACATTTGGAGAAAAATTGTAGATACAAAGAAGATGAAGAACAAGCCTAAGAGAGCGTAAGAAAAAGAAGAAAAACAAAATTTGTTTTATGCTTGTCAAAGTGCCATGGTGACTTCCAAGAGTGAAGTTTGGTTTGTAGATAGTGGTTGTACAACTCATATGTCCGGTGTGAAGAGCTTGTTTGTTGACATGGATACATCCATAAACTCTCTAGTGAAGATGGGGGATGGAAACATGGTTCAAGCTAACGGAAGAGGTACAATTTGCGTGCAAACTATCAATGGAGCAAAAATACATTAGAGATGTGTTATATGTTCCTGATTTGGCACAAAATTTGCTTAGTGTTGGGCAACTTGTGGAGCTTGGGTATGCGGTTCATTTTGAAGATGGATATTGCACCATTTATGACAAGAAGCACAACAACAAGAGACAAGTCATGAAGAGTATCAAGATGGAGAAAATAGAAGCTTTCCAATTATCTTTGAAAAGGAGAAGAATGTTGCATTGAGGATGGAAACCATTGATGAAACATGGTTATGGCATAAAAGACTTGGGCATTTGAATTTCAATAGTCTCAAGTTACTTTCCAACAAGAACATGGTGCAAGGACTTCCACAACATATCAACCACAAAGATGGAGTATGTGAAGGTTGTGCACTTGGGAAGCAACATCGCCAACCATTCCCAAAAGGTGTAGCATGGAGATCAAATGAACTTCTTGGTTTGGTACATACCGATGTGTGTGGACCAATGAAGACACCAACCCATGGAGGTAATAGATACTTTATCTTATTCATTGATGATTTAAGTCGTATGACTTGGGTGTACTTCATGAGGCAAAAATCCGAAGTTTTTAGCATCTTCAAGAAGTTCAAGAGCCTTGTTGAAAAGCAAAGTGGTCACTACATCAAAGTTTTAAGAAGTGATAGAGGCAAAGAATACAACAACAAAGAGTTTGATAAATTTTGTGAAGATGAAGGCTTGGAAAGGCAACTAACCGTGGGTTATACTCCTCAACAAAATGGTGTTTCCGAGAGAAAGAACCAAACCGTGATGGAGATGGCAAAGTCCATGCTTCATGAGAAGGGTATGCCTAAAGTGTTTTGGGTCGCAGCCGCCAACACCGCCGTCTACTTGATGAATAGGTGTCCAACAAAAGCCGTATGGGATAAAACTCCTTTGAAGCATGGAGTTGGGAGAAAGCCATCGGTAAGACATCTCAAAGTTTTTGGTAGTGTGTGTTATTCTCAAATTCCAAAGGTGAAGAGGACAAAGCTTGATGAATCAAGTGAAAAGTGTATATTCATTGGCTATAGCCTCCAATCAAAAGGTTATATGTTGTTTAGCTTGAAGAACAACACAATGATTACAAGTCGTGATGTCTTGTTTGATGAAGGGGCTTCATGGAATTGGGAAGAAGGTAAAATTGAAAAGAGAACCATTATTGTTGATGAAGAGCAAGAAAATTAAGCAACAAATGAAGTTGAAGAAGGTGAAGAAGATGAGGAAGAACTACCTCAAACACCACCAAATACAAGACAAGGAGCATCTCCAAGTACTAGTGCATCAACATCGCCACCGTCGGCACCAAAGAAGTTGCGAAGGTTGAGTGAAGTGTATGAAAGATGCAACTATTGTGTGGTTGAACCGGAAAATTTTGAAGAAGCATCAAAAGAACCGGTTTGGATAAAAGCTATGGAAGAAGAAGTTTTTGTCATTGACGAGAACGATACATGGGAGAAGGTAGCAAGGCCAAGTGACAAAGAAGTTATTGGCGTGAAATGGATCTACAAGGTGAAGTACAATGCGGATGGAACGGTTCAAAGATACAAAGCAAGGTTGGTGGCAAAGGGCTACTCACAACAACCCTAAAGATCGACTACAATGAAACGTTTGCACCTGTTGCTTGTCTTAACACCATTAGAGCCGTGATTGCTATGGCGTCTCAAAAAGGTTGGTTACTTTATCAACTTGATGTCAAATCGGCATTTTTGAATGGAGAACTACATGAAGAAGTCTATGTAGAACAACCACAAGGTTTTGTGGTGGAAGGAGAAGAAGACAAAGTATACAAGTTGAAGAAATATTTGTATGGTCTCAAGCAAGCACCAAGAGCTTGGTATAGTGAGATAGATGGATACTTCAAGAGGCAAAACTTGAACAAAAGCAAGAGTGAGCCTACATTATATGTGAAGACAAAAGGTACGTCTATTCTCATCGTTGCCTTGTATGTTGATGATCTTATCTTTACGGTAATGATGCTCATATGATTGAGCAATTCAAGAGAGAAATGATGATGAAATATGAGATGAGTGACATGGGTTTGCTCAAGTACTTCCTTGGTATTGAAGTTCACCAAAGTGAAGATGGAGTGTTCATTTCTCAAAGCAAGTATGCCGAAAAGGTGTTGAAGAAATTTGGTATGCTTGGTTGTAACCCCACATCTACACCACTTGTAGTGAATGAGAAACTCAAGAAAGATGATGGAGGAAGGAAGGTTGATGAGACTTACTATAGAGGTCTTATTGGAAACTTGTTGTATCTTACACATACAAGACCCGACATCATGTTTGCTTCAAGTATGCTTTCTAGGTTCATGAGTTCACCTAGTCATTTACATCTTGGCGCAAGCAAAGAGGTTGTTAAGGTACATACAAGGAACAATGAACTTTGGAATCATGTATTCAAGAAATTTGGATGTCAAATTAGTTGGCTATTGTGATAGCGACTTGGGAGGGTGTATTGATGACATAAAGAGTACATCGGGTTATGCCTTTTCTCTTGGTTCGGTATATTCACAAGGGCATCAAAGAAGCAAGAAACCGTAGCTCAATCCACTATGAAGCGGAGTACATTTAGGCATCAATAGCTACATCTCATGTTGTATGGCTAAGAAGAATCATGGAAGACATTCAAGAAAATCAAGAAGAAAGCACCGTAATCTTTTGTGACAACAAGTCGGCAATTTCTATGTCCAAAAATTCGGTTGAGCATTGTAGAGCAAGGCACATCAAACTCAAGTACCATTTCATTCGAGAAGCGGTTGAAGATGGTGAGATAGAACTCAAGTATTGCAAGACTGGAAGACCAATTGGCGGACATATTCACCAAGGCACTTCCCAAAGGAAAATTTCAACATTTCCGTGAACTACTAGGAGTAGAAGAACATCACATTAAGGAGGAGATTGTTGAGTAATGTAATGTAATGTTTGTAGTGTAATAGGAGTGTCAACTCCACATTTAGTTAGTGTGTAGGTGTGTGGCACACATGCTTCTCTAGTCATATATTGACTAAATTAAGAAAGAGAATGTAATATGTTTTGAGAAAATGAAATAGAAGAGATAGAGAGGAAATACTTCCCCATCTCCATTTCAACCAAAAACAATCAAATATAATCACCCAAGCATCCAACGTAAATTACTTCTTTAAGAACGAAGGAAAGATGGAAGTTCATGTTTCAGAGGATGAAGATAATCATGTTACTATGCAAGAATAAAAACTGATCAACGAAGAGGATGAATCACATAACGATGAAGTTGTATCGTTTTCAACTCATGATGATTCGTTGTCGTCTAAAAGTGTTGGCGCTGTTTCAGTTACATCAATTGATGAGGAAGAGATGAAAAATACTTCTCAAGCAGACAAAGTAAATCATGCTCATAAAGAAGAAACTCACGTCAGCATGGTTTTACATGAATCACCTGATTTGTTTGAGCTTAATGGTAAGTCTTCGGATCTTAGTCTAATAACTTCTGAAGTTGATATGCATATTTTATCTTTTGTTCATAATACTCAAGATTTTGATCAAGTGGATACAAGAATGGTATTGCATGCAAACCTTAACAGGGTTCAACTGAGGGAATTAACCCAGCGGATTTTTTTTGTGTTATCTGATATGTCTATCCATGTGAGTGAACAATTGTTTCTGAAATATGTATATATTGAAGATTACATTGGTAGAAAAGTTTTAGCTGCAAGGTTTTTCACGGTTTTGAAAAGCCTCATGTGCAGTGTTCCTTCGCATGATAAGTTTTGCATAGAAGAGACGTTTGAAGAATGGTCTACACCGAAAGGTATTGGATGGAGTTTTCCTAAAGTTCCTTCTACCACTGTGACAGCATCGCTATATGATGATCAACGGAAAATACATGGCATTGGATTTCATGTTAGTGCTGCTACTGCATGTATCTATGATGACCGTTTGCATCCGTACTTGATGATCCACGGTATTTTCAATTACAAGTTTACCAAGAAAATCTATTTTTCATCACCGGATTTATGTTACCGAATTTCTCGGGCATCTCTCGGATGGATGAATAGATATCCAAGGAATGAGTTTGAGCAAACACTTACTAAGACTAATATGCCTGCTGATATTGAGAAATTTGGTTATACTTCAATGTGGTTACGTTTATGTGGACAAGAAATGCCATGTTGCTTACATGAAGGACCTTACTGCACTACGGTTTCAATTATTTTTGGAATTCAATTTATCTGTCAACGGTTTTGTACAGGCTATCCTATATTCCACCTGGTTAGATAATTTTTCCAAAGAGAGGTCATGTACTGGTGGTCTTATGTTTCCAAAGTATAGCGGAAATCAGACTTCTCTTCCATGGTGGACAGATGATACCAAGAATTTCCGTGAACTGTCAAATGTTTTTCTCACTCCGGTGTACTATGATGATTTTATGAATTTACTTCTTGTTCAAACAGGCCCATATACTGTGGAGAATCATTGTGTTCGAACTGGTGGTAGAATGAAGAAATACTTCCCAAAAAATTTCAAGTTCTTCGAATTCTTTTCGTTAATCCTTGTGCATGCAGCGAAAATTCTACTCTTCTTCGTGGTTAGAATATGGTACCTTTTCCTGGAAATGTCGAGAAGGATATCATACTTTTTCACAATGAAATTTTGCAATTACACGAATGAGCCGGTGGAAGACGACGAGGTTGGTCGTGGAAACCTGGTGGTAAACATGCATTCAATACTCTTTTCGGTTTGTAGAGTTTTTCTTGCTTGGATTGACATGTTTGATGAAATTCGAAAGATTGAGACATGGAGCAATAGATATTTCTATACACTTCTTCGTAACAGGACGTCCACAAGGTGGAATTCACAGCTCAACTTTCACCGGACAAACACTACTTGGATTACTAAAGAAATTTCAAGAGTTACGCACATTACTGGGAGCCTCGGAGGACATACTCCATTTATTGTCTTCAATAATGTTGTTGTCGATGAAGAGCTAGCTGTTCATACTTTCCACTTTGAACCTCTCGAAAATCTCGTAAGGTACTGTATGAAGTTCGAAAGCTCAAAGAAAGCGTCACCTCGCCGTCACACAAATCTCGTAAGTTGGTGATTTTTACCGCCACCACCGCGATACACTACAAATAAGAGCTCAAAGTTTTAATATTCACATATACATCGACAAGGTTACATCACTGGATGCACTACAAATGAGATGAAGCAGATGAGCAAGGAAAATGCTCGCCTTCTCTCCTATTCCCTCTCCATCCTCACCACCGTGAACCACCACCACCCCCTCATCCACCGTCCTCCCTTAATCTCTCTCACCATGCCTCCTCCTCCACCACCTCCAGCAAAATCCTCTTCCCCAATCCCTACTCTATCCCCAATCTCTTTCAAAATAGATCTAAAACTTTCACCCCGAAACTAAAAGTCATAGGTGGTCTAAAACGAAATATATCAACCTAAATCATTCTCTCCGAACTTGGCTCAAAATCTGAAGCTTATGGGGCAATCACAATCAATCTTGCTTCCCAAATGGAAACAGCTCTGATAGATGCCATTAAAGATGGTGAAAATGGTGACGCCCACCGGCATTTTTCCGATCATCCTGCGTGGATGATTATTCAAAAAGCCTCCAACGAAAAAGGCTATTTTCTGTTGGAAAACAATTATTAAAAAAGAATTTTTAAGGTTTTAATAAAATTATAATTTATTGTTTTCTTTTGTGAATGAAAATTATTAGTCCCACATCGTGGAGTTTCTACTTTTAGTTGTTTTAAGAGACTATATAAGCTTTTAGTCCCACATCGGGGAGTTCTTCTTCTTAAGTTGTTTTGTTCCATTATATAAACAAATTCACTACTTTTGTAAAAATCCATGGGAAAGGGGTTGCTCTATATTTTAGAGGGACCCCTAAGGGAAAATATTTTATAGCGTTTCTTAAGCGTTCGCGATTTTCCTTAACGGGTTTTTCGGAGTTGCCAAGCTCAAGTTGAGCATCTACTGCATATGCTAGTAGTAGGTGTAGTAGGGTGTTTTATCCTGGAGATATCCGTCCTGTGAGGGCTATAGCATCACTCTTGAGTGTAGCCGGGCGCTAATGTCTTAAGGGCAACGTGTTGAACACGTGACTTACTCTGTTTTTCCAAAGTTTTGCCTTGTTGCTGCTATGTGAGATTTGGGAAGCTCGTCCGCTTCTTCAGATCGATCACTTCCACTATAAAGGAGCTAAGTATCAATAACTTTTGCTTATTTGAATTTTTCCTTGTTTTTGATTATTGCACCCAACAATCTTAAGACATTAGAATTTGTAATAATCAAGAATGGTTGATTGGTTTGTGAATCATGGATGTTAATTATGGAGTGAAAAAAACAGAAAACGAATTTTGGTTAGCTGTAGAGTTTCGAATATATCTCTCAACCTAGAAGGAATTTCGATGAACCCTTTTGACACAACGTAGTGGACATCCTGTTAGTTACCCACGTAAAATTTCAGAATTTTCGGAGTTGTAAAAGTATTTTCTTGATATTTTACAAAACAGAGAAACGTTTCTGAAAAATTCTGACGGGCAGAAATTTGTTGTTAACTAAAGTAGTTTTTATGGGGTAACCATGAGTTTTTTGAAATGGTGATTCAAACGAAGTTTGTAGATCTAGATGTTATCTTCAAAACTCATATTTTATTTTCCGATTCAGAACTAAGGTTTGTGAGATGTGGTGTATTAGGTGATTGGGAAATTACCGTGTCCGTGGTCGAGTATAAACGAGGATTGTGACATGAAATTGAAAAGGAACATGGCTACCAGGCGCATGTGGATGAACACAATTTTTCCAAAGCTGACAAAGGTTGGAACATCAAACGCAACTCTAAGCGTAGTCTTCTTAAGAAAGGTATGTTCCATGAACCTAGCATTACTTTAATTAAGGTGATTTTTATGTGTGCAAAATCCTAGCCATACGACAGTAAATTGTAGGCAACATAAAAACCTTAATTATTAGATAGTTAATGCTAATTTAGTTGAAACAAAGTAGTACGAGTTCAGTGGCATGATGTCTGAAGTTATTTTAATAACTAATGTGAGAGACCAGTAGGTGGACTTTGGAGCCACCAAGCATGTTTGTTGAAACAGAGACTGCTCACCCCCTATCGAAGATAGGAGATGTCGAGAAACTCTATATGAGTAACTCACCCGCGATGCAGGTTGCATAAAAGGGAAAGGTCGAGCGTAAGCTCATATCCGTAATATTCTCACATTGAATGAAGTTTTCATGTTCCGGGCATATGCAAGAATCTTGTATCTTGTTCTGTTGTAGATGGTAAAAACTTAAGATATTAATTGAATATGGAAAACTTGTCGTGCCTAAGGGCATGTGATTTTGAAGGAAACGTTATAAGACTTAAGGTCAATATAAGCTTAACGAAAAAATTGATGAAGTAGTTGATTCTTGTGTTTTCTTTTGTGTGATTGAATGTTTTGCATGGTAGACATGGAACCGTAAACTTATATAAGTCAATGCATAAACTGGGAAGCGAGGCTGCATACCCAAATTTAGTTTGGATATTGAACACAAAAGTTAAATATTCGTAGAATCAAAATATGCTATAAAACCTTTTAGCAAAATTGCTCAGAGTAATTCTAAGCCCTTAGAATTAATTCAGTTAGACCTAGTTGACATGAAATCAACCCAAACTAAGGTGGTAAAAGTGTTTTTATAACTTTCATAGATGATTGTACGAGGTACTATCTTGTATACTTACTTAGGGGTAAGGATGATGCCTTAGAAGCCTTAAGAGTATAAACTTGAAATTGAAAGCAAAGTATATGTTACCACTAAAAGGGTTAGGTCTGAACATGATGGCAAGTATGAAATTCATATAGGAGAACTTACTCGTTAGATGGCATTATTGATGAGATCACACCTCCTTATTCACCGTAGTCTAATGGTATAGTTGATCGTAAGAAAGTAAACCATTAAGGAGATGATTTATGCCATATTGATTAAAAAAGATTAACCGCCAACTTGTGGAGGGAAGGTCATCCGCTGATTTTGTTATATCCTGAATAGAGTAACCTTTAAAGATTAGATAAAACTCCATATGTTTATGAAAGATAGACAACCTTCTTATGCATACGTCAAAGTGTGGGGGTGTATAGATAAGATATCCCGAGTACCCTACCGCATATAGTTTTTAGTTGTGAGTTCCCGTTTTTCCGACTTTGGTGTGAATACTATTATGGAATCTTGGGATGCTCGAAGTTCTTTGAACATGTTTATTCTTAATCATGTACCTCATTAGAGATGTGATGTTGATCCCCTAAATTTATTCTCAAATAGTCGAACTTATCTTTAAGGAAGATGAACTAGAGTTGATCCTAGAGAAGTAAAAGATTATAACCGAGACTTCTTATGACCGACTTCTTAATAAGCCTAGCTTAATCGAGCTCCAGGACTCGTAAAGAATCCATAACATCTATTGAAACCCCATTCTGGTAAGAAGCTTCATTTAGTGAAATGGACTCAGTCCGTCGGAACCAGACTTGGGAGCTTGCTAGTTTACCTCTAGGGAGAGTAAGACCATGGGATGTAAATGAGTTGAAACGTTAGATATATGGAACTGTGGAAAATATTAGGCTAAGTTGGTAGCTAAAGGCTATAAACCAAAAGAAGGTGTAAATTTCCTTGATTCTTATTCACTTATGACGAGAATTACTTCGGAGATGCTAATTGATATTGCTGCCATAAACAACTTGGAGATACATCGATGGATGTTAAGACAGCTTTCCTAAACCGTGAATTAGATAAAGAAATTTACATAGACCAACCCGAGGATTTTGTAGTGAAAAGGTTATGAAGACAAAGTTTGTCGCTTGAACAAATCTTTGTATGGTTTTCAAATAAGCACGTAAAAAGTGACATGAAAAATTTGATCATGAGATAATGTGTAGTGGATTTAAGTTAATGAATCGACAAGTATATTTATAAGTAACTTGTTAAGGATGCCTCGTGTGATTGTATGCTTGTATGTTGATGATATGTTTATACTTGATACAAACATAGATGTGATTAATTCCACTAAAACCATGCACTGAATGAGAACGTTGACTTGAAAGACTATGGCTTTTTGATGTAATCTTAGGGATTAGGATTAAAAGATAATCAAACATTTATAGTCTTAGTCATTCTCATTATGTTGAATTTGTGCTTAAGAGATACAATCACCGATTGTAAGCTCCGCTTTGTACTTCATACGATTCTTCTTGTAGACTCAAGAAAATAAGGAAATGAAGTATCTTAACTTGAATACTCAAGAGTTATAGGATGTCCGATGAAATTAATGAACTGGAAGAGTCCAGATATTGCTTATATTGTGAGTAAGTTAAGTAGATATACTTGTAGTCCAAAGCAAGAGCATTGGGATGCACTTAGTAGAGTATTATGGTACCTAAAATACTCTATTACCTTTTATTTGATTTATGAAAGGTATTTTGCTGTCCTTGAGGGACTTTATGATGCAAATCTGATAGTTGACTCAAAGGAGTCTAAGTCTACGAGTGGATATGGTTTCACTCTAGCATGAGGGTTTGTTTTTGGAAGATTTCCAAACAGACATATATTGCTCAATTCATTATGGAATCTGAGAGTATTGCGTTAGATAAAGCACGAGAGGGGGCCGAGTGCCTAAGATGCTTTTTAGAAGACATTCCTCTCTGGCATAGGCCTGTGCCAGCTATATCTATACAATGTGTTAGCCAAGCTATAATAGCTAAAGCTAAAACTAACTAGTCTCAATTGGCGTTATTTCCATTGATTGGATAAAGTCCAAGGAGAATATCGTGCAACCTTTGACGAAAGGTTTTTCCAAAGAGATAGTTAGAAATGCATCGAGGGGGATGGGGCTTAAGCTCATAAATTAAACTTGCCATGAAGGATACTCAACCTTGCCGATCGGGAGATCCCAAGATCAAGGTTTCGAATGAGACAACTAATTTGTGGTGGGTAAAGGTAAACACTATCGTAGAATTTCATTCTCTCGTCCCTTCCCTATGGTGTAGACGTGATAGTGTGACCGCATGTGAAGGATGACTTTTAAGATGTCTTAATGAGTTCTATAGTTTCAATTTAAGATTGAAGTGGGGTGTAGCAAAGAACACTCTTTATGTAAACTCACCTATTCGAATGAGGAAGTGGGGCCGCTTCCTATGAGAATATGAGCTTTTATTCTCTAGAGCATTCTCGAGAAACAGATATGTCCAGTGGCCAAATTGGACAAAACGGCACGAGCTTGGCAAAGCACCCTTGGAGATATCATCCGTGGTTGTTATCGCGAATTACATCAAACACTAGCTAGCTCAAGACATAGTTCACTGCCTCTAGCAAGTAATTCCTGTAATATCTCACTAAGCAAAGGTTCAAGACCTCATGGACACCTCCGCCTAAAATGGTATTTCCGCTTTTTATATGATTTTCTTTTTTGATGGTTTTGGTATTATCGAACTTAGGACCTAAGGGTCACAAAGGGTTCACTAGTTCACGCTTTTTCACTTTGGTGAAAGATACCTTTAGTCTCGCCATGTGATAACTAAAGATGAAAGCTCTTTGTACTATAATGATTTGAGTAATCCATAATATGACCCCCGGGGTCAACACACTTTTGTGTGAGGGAGAGGACGTAGAAATAACTAGTATGATTTCAACACTTGAACGATCCATCTATCCTGTTCAAATTGCTTTTGGGTCGTGAGATTGGGATGTTGATTTACCAAGATCTATCCTGTGTTTTCGTGTTTTATCGAAGTTTTCATTCATGTGGGGATTGTTGGAAAACAATTATTAAAAAAGAATTTTTAAGGTTTTAATAAAATTATAATTTATTGTTTTCTTTTGTGAATGAAAAATTATTAGTCCCACATCGTGGAGTTTCTACTTTTTAGTTGTTTTAAGAGACTATATAAGCTTTTAGTCCCACATCGGGGAGTTCTTCTTCTTAAGTTGTTTTGTTCCATTATATAAACAAATTCACTACTTTTGTAAAAATCCATGGAAAGGGGTTGCTCTATATTTTAGAGGGACCCCTAAGGGAAAATATTTTATAGCGTTTCTTAAGCTGTTCGCGATTTTCCTTAACGGGTTTTTCTGAGTTGCCAAGCTCAAGTTGAGCATCTACCGCATATGCTAGTAGTAAGTGTAGTAGGTGTTTTATCCTGGAGATATCCGTCCCGTGAGGGCTATAGCATCACTCTTGAGTGTAGCAGGCGCTAATGTCTTAAGGGCAACGTGTTGAACACGTGACTTACTCTGCTTTTTCCAAAGTTTTGCCTTGTTGTCGTTGCGGAGATTTGGGAAGCTCTTCCGTTTCATCAAATCGATCACTTCCACTATAAAGGAGCTAAGTATCAATAACTTTTGCTTATTTGAATTTTTCCTTGTTTTTGATTATTGCACCCAACATTTTCTTCGCCTTACCCTTTCTAGACTTGATGGAAAAGGAACACTCAGATCTTTCTTCATACCCTCCGGAGAGTATTGTGCTGGTTGGTCCGCCATGGCCTCGCACTTCAATCTCTCCTCCATCCAACTTCAACATTCTCACCTAATCAAATGGCAAAACGCACAATCTCCTCCAATATCCCACCCATCATCCCATCATCCCAACCTAATCCTCTACACAATCCCATCGTCCATTCCTCAGAGAAAATCCCATCAAAATCCACCAAAGACAATCCCAAAGAAAAACCCACAAATCAACACTCATCACCCCCTTCAAAACCAGTCCCATCTACCATCCTCCCCTACCCCAATCTTAATAAAACCCTCCTTCCCTTGTGATCTTGTCACTATATCAAACCACATCACCATAACGGATATTCAAGACCCATCACCTCAATTCCAGTGGATCATTTATGAAACTTCAAGACTCTCTAAAAGACCACAAATACCCACTTGAAGCAAGACGAGAAATACGAAGCTTTTAAAATGACAACTCCAGAGTTTGTTGACTTTGACACGTCAAACCCACCATGGTCAACATCACCCCCTTGGGCCATAATAAATTCAAACTCATATCCATACACATTTCAAAACTTTCACAATCCTTTTAATGGGCCTGGTCCATGTCCTAATTTACACCCTCCCCACAAATTTTAATTGAAACTCCGATTTTGACATACACGTCCCGCCCCCATTCGCAATCCAATGTCCACCTCATTACCAAGTATCATCAAATTCTCCTCATGTTTCTCTCGAATATGTTCCTCCTTTTCTAAATCATCAAGACAATTCGATAATTAATTCACCATCGTTGTGATTATCCCCTCACCATCACCTTTATCACCAAATACACCCGGTTTCAAAACCACCTGATTCCGACCAACTCCTACCAATAATTCAATCCACACCCACCTCCACAACTTCTGATCATTTAACATCAATTTCAGGCAACAATCCGAGTGCTATTGTTGTCTTTGATGGTGACCATAGCTCTTCTACCGATGGTATATTGGGGCCTTGTCCTGCTCCTCTCTGGTTAATTTCTCTTGTGCCAAGCCCCGGTAATGGTTATCAAATTTCATCCAATTGGATTCATCAAGAAGTTTGTAGATTAATTTCGTTGGGTTCTTGCATAGGCTTAAATTTTGCATCCGACCTCCCCTCCTCCCACTCTGTTATCCATGCTCTTATTTCTAGAGATGGTCCCATTGATAAAACTAATTCACCTTTCGTTTTCCCTTCCAAAAATCCCCTCCCTGTTGAAAATTTTGCCTTAGCTATTTTCGACCCAATTGATCCGATCTCAAAACCATTTCAGAGACACCAATTGCTTCGTACAATCCTAATTTACCTTTAACGCATCTTGATGATGTACTATCTGATGTCCCCAGTCTTTTTGATGATTCCATCAAAATTTTACTGTAAACTTCACCATCAACTGCTTGTGATTTGGCCTCAACGAATCCTACTGCTTGTGTCCCATGCTTACCCCCTCCGAATCCCCTAACTCTTCTCCCTTATCCCTTTCTACCAGTGCTACATCATCCCCCCAACCTCTTGTATCCCCCTCCTCCTCTCCCCTTTCTTCTTTGGAAAATCTCCAACCCGTAATTCCCAAAAGGCTATTGAGAGAAGCTCAAAGACCGAACTTTAATGCTCATCACCATCTATACCAAAGGGGACCATTCTTCAAGGTCTGCTAGGAAAAAGGGTCCACGGAGTTACAAATGAGTAACACAATTATGTCTTGGAACATATGTGGTCCTGTGCTCTCCCAAAAAAGAGCGGCAATCAAACAAAGTGTTACAATTGTTTAAACCATCAATAGTAATTCTTCAAGAGATAAAAATGCCTACCCGCACTAATTCTGATATTGCCGATATTTGTGGCTCAAGATCAATGGGTTGGACCTTTCGGCCTTTCTATCTGAGCCTCCAAATGCAAGATCATAATTATCCTGAATCCGAATATTATTGAAGTCATATCCTCATTGGAAGGTCAATATTCACTATCGGTTGAATGTAGATTTTTGTCGTCTAACTTTCATTGGTTTCTCACAGAGTCTATGGACCAAATAGAGTTAATGAAAGAAAATTCTTTTGGAGAGAATTACACTACATCGAGGCCTTTTGGCAAATCCCGTGGGTAGTTGGAGGCGATTTCAATGTCATTCGAAGAGTCGAAGATAAAACACCAATGTAAGGACCACCAAGTATGAGGAAATTCTCTCAATTCATTTCAACTCATGCACTAGTCGATCTCCCGCTCAAAGGATCTAAGTACACATGGTCAAATGGTCGTGCATCCCCTACTCTTACTAGAATCGATGTGTTTTTGTTTTCAACCGATTTCAAGGAAAATTCCCATTCATCTCTCAACCGGCTAAGACAAGGCCAACATCAGATCATATTCCAATTTTGTTGGATCTTGCGAGCCATCTTGGGGTCCATCTCCATTCGTGCTAGAACTAATGTGGTTTCAAAGATCCGTCTTTTTAACTAGTCTTAAAGAGTGGTGGCTCTCATTTAACTTCTGAACCGCAAGTACTATTTTTGGAATAAGCTACAAGCTCTTAAACAAAGAAATCAAAGTATGGAACAAAACCGTGTTTGGCCGCTTAGATCCCAAGATACAAACTTGTCTAGATACGATTGAAGTTCTAGATGGTATTGAGGTCGATTTGGGCGAGCCGAGGAGGAACAGTTCATTGAAAGAGCACAAGCTAAAGTGGACTTCGAAGATATCTCAGTACAAAAAGAAATTTCTATGAAGCAAAAATCTCGAAATGAATGGTTAAAATCTGGAGACCGCAATACATCTTTCTTCCACAAAACAACATCAGATAGAAGAAGATCCAATAGAATAAAGAAGTTATTCATTAACGGTGAGCTTGTAACTGACAAAGACGCAATTGTGGATCACATTACTGGATTCTACTCCACTTTATTTTCTGAGGAATTCCCTGAAAGATCTCGCATTGGTGATGTGCATTTACCTTGTATCAATGAAGAGGATGCAACTAGATTGGACTCACCTATTACCGAAGACGAAGTGATATCTTCCCTGAAAAGTCTAGAACACGACAAGGCCCCAGGACCCGACGGATTCCCTATTGCTTTCTTCCAGAAATGTTGGCACTTCATCACAGACTTCATGGAAATGGTACACGAGTTCTCGAGCACAAGTTACATGGACACCTGTGCATAACACAACATTTATCACTTTAATCCCAAAGAAAAACATGTGGAGACTGTCAAAGACTATAGGCCCATTAGCCTCCTCACGAGTACATACAAAATCATCGCCAAGGTATTATCTTCACGTCTTCAACCGCCGATGACACAATTAGTGGATCCAAGTCAAAATGGATTTATTTCTGGAAGACAAATCGTCGATGGCATTTTGATTGCCAACGAAATTGTAGACTCTAGAATCAAAGATAAAATCCCGGGAATGATTTGCAAAGTGGATCTAGAGAAAGCATTCGATAGAGTTAGTTGGTCTTTTCTTGAAGACATCTTGCGCAAAATGGGGTTTAAATCGAAATGGCTAAGCTGGTTGAGATACTGTTATGGTTCGCCAACATTCTCACTGTTATTAAATGGATCTCCTTTCGGTAATTTCTCGGCTTCGCGTGGTCTTCGACAAGGAGACCCACTGTCTCCGTTGCTTTTTGTTCTTGCCATGGAAGGTCTCTCCAAAATAATTGACAAGGCAGTTTGGCATAGGGTTATTTAATGGTTTCTCAAGTAAAAGCAAGGTACACGCCCCTATTTCTCACCTACACTATGTCGATGATTCAGTCTTCTTTTATAAACCCATCATGGGATGAGCTAAACAACCTCATGAGCACTCTAAAATGCATTGAAGTCTGTTTCGTGACTTCGAGTAAATCATTCAAAGACAAAATTAATCCAAGTGGGTCAGGTTCCGTAATTATCTCTTTGGGCAAATAGGCTTGGATGTGTAATCAATCACTTCCTTTCTTATACCTTGGTATGCCACTTGAGCACAATCAAAAGCCATATCTCTTTGGGATCCAATCGTGGAAAAATTCGAATCCAGGCTTGCGTCTTGGAAAAAGTCTTTCTTACAAGAGCCGGTAGAGTCACATTAGTTAAAGCAAAGTGTTAATCAATATTGTCGTGTATTATTTCTCGCCGTACTTAGCTCCCGTTTCGCTTATAAAGACATTAGAGAAGATCATGAGGAACTTCATATGGGACAGTGGTGAAACTAAAAGTTTACATTTGATCAAGTGGGAGGAGCTCGCAAACCCTCAAAATAGGTGGGTTAGGCATAAAGAACCTTCGAATGATGAATCAGGCTCTCATCGCTAAATGGGGTTGGAGATTTGGAGAAGAAACTCATTCTTTGTGGCACGAATCATTCGAGACAAATATGGAGGGCCGCAATCCATATGGACCCCTCAAATTCCTTCCTCTTCTTATGGATGCTCGATATGGAAGCATGTCACAACTCAATTCCAAAGAGGTAACCTCTCTCCAAAGATCTCAATTGGCAACGGTTTAACCATCTCATTCGGCTAGACAATTGGAATTCGATGCATGTCTACGGACATGTATCCAACACTCTTCAAAATTGCCGGTCTCAAACAAGGCTCTATTCATGAGCACATTTCATTGGATGGTACCGTTGGTCTTTCCACTTCAAGAGAATTTTGAAGGAATCAAGTAAACCAATTAGCCGCCATGCTTGTATCCATAGGTGATTCTCCACCACCTCTTTCTAGTCAACCCGACTCAAGAGTTTGGACTCCATCAAAAACAGTGTTCTTTCACCGTAAAGTCCACCTATAAATCCTTGGTGGAGAATGCTCAAGATGTTTCAGCCCTAATTTCCCATATAAGGCCATTTGGAATCCACATATCCCACCAAAATATGTTTCTTCTATTCGACAGCAGCTCATAATAAGATTGCCACCCAAGACTCTCTTCAAAGATCGAACTTCAAGCTTGCAAGCAGATGTCCTCTTTGCCTTGTTGAATGTGAATCAACCGAACACCTTCTTCCGACTCCGTCATTTCTCTCGCAAAGTATGGTCCTTAATCCTCCTGTGCACGCGGTGGTGGATTCCTCCTCTAACAGCTTCTTCAACTAGCTCAAACTTGGTCTTCTAAAGGTATTTTAGGTCCAAAGCAAAAGAAATATGGGACCTAGTACCAGCTGCCGTGATATGGGCTTTATGGAATGAACGCATCGGAGAATTTTCGACGAGAAATCTCTTTCTCACTTCCAAGTCGGGCCGTGGAGGTGAAAGCATCAATTCTAGCGTGGAGTTCCGCCTTCAATGTAAAACTTTAACTTTAGGCTTGATTGGTGTGTTTTCTCCCGGGATAGCATGTTTCACTAACATAGTAACTTAAGAGTTTGTTTCTCTTTACTTCCATCACATATGATGGACTGTATCCCCTGTTTGTGTTCTCTTCTTTTCTTGTTTTCTCTTTTTGTCTTGCATTCTGTAATTCTTACTTCTCTCTGCAATAAATACCCTCTTTCTCGATCAAAAAAAAAAATAAAAAAAAATGAGATGAAGCAGGTATATTTTCCTGTGCTTCTTATAAACCTACCAAGATTGTCAGGAAACATAAAGGATGTCATATCAGTGGTGTGTATCCAATATGATTGGAATGATTACCATATTTTTCTATATAGAATCGCTTATGGTGGAGGTCTACAAACCTGTTCAGAAGCATATAAGTTCAATCTTCCTGATATCTAAGGTTGAAAATCAAGAAGTTTCCAATGATATCTACAATATGTTTAAATCTGCGCCGGTACCCAAGAACCCATTAGAGGCTTTCATTTCTTCAATAGTACGTACCATGAAGTTCTCGCCAAAGTTGCACCGACTACGGGGTAGAAACTTTGGTAATGCTCTACTGAGAACGGTAATAACTACAAGTCATTGGTCTATTGGATGTACAACAATAGCAAGAACTATACTCTTCTCGATCAACGAGAACGGTTACATGTCATTTTCCCGGATATATCAATAGTCTTATGGCTTTACTCCAAGTCGCAACTAGCTCATTGTTGGTACATGATCACCGTAAATAAAAAAGTATGTTCGTAGGAGGAAATTACTACGAAAGAGGCAAAAGAAGTGTGTCGACAAAAGATGCATTAACCGCTTCTTTTTAATGCAAATCAAGCCAAGCTTTGGAATGTTAATTCTTGGTTGCTGTTCTAGCAAGATGATTACTCATGTTTTACCTAGTCCTAAAGATGTAGTATACTTCATGTCTTATGCTAGTCGATGTTCAAAACAAGTTTTGAAGGATGCGAGTTTCGGTTTGAGCAAGAGTGTTTTGTCTGGAAATACTACTGGAGAGATTACGTTACCTACTATGGTTTCATATTTTACTGCTAGAAGCACACAATTGGACATCATACCCTAACCAGAGTTATTGGCATCCGACCAACCGTGAGTACCGAGCTGGCGTTATTGACACCATGTGGGGAACTGAATTTTGTCATGAAGCTTCATAGAGATTGCAATATACATGGAGTGTTGGGACCAATTACACAGTTTCTCATTTGTGAACATAAATTTCTGATGACTCTTGAAGTATTTGTTGGGAAAAGTATGTTCTACGCAGTAGTTAAGAAAGAAGGACATTTCAAAAGCACATGGAATTTAAGCGACTACGAACAGGGAAAGATAGTGTTTGACTCTAATATGGATTCTTTGGGTTACGTAACTCTGGAACTGGAGCAAGTACACGATGAAGTTCATAACGACGGGGAATGCCTCAGTGATATTAATGCGATATTATTTCCAAGACCTATTTGTGTACTATTAGTTGGGGATACTGGATAAAATTTTTGACGCTAGGCGTTACGTCGAATTCAGGAGACTTGGTTGGAGAATGCTATTCCAATGTTTAGACCAGCGGAGGAGTAAAACAATTAAATGCACTATGGAAGATGTAGCTCATAACTTGGGAGACACATGCTATAATCATAATGGACGTCGCTGGCATGTTTTCCATTTTTGCCACTGATGAAGTGAATTTTGTGTTTGAGCGAGGAAAATTTAAACACACATCTCGTTATACTTTGAGGAACATTTCATGGATTCTTCGGTTTATGATCTCTAGAGCTATGAGATTTGTGTTCGATCGTGGTAAGCCGATAAACGTGGATTCTATAACTTCAATGGAGGAAAAGAATTCATATTCTGTGATAACGAATCGATGCTTCAAGCTGTATATGGAGAGAATCAAGTTCTTTTTACTGGTTAACTCGAGGGCGAGTTTCTTTCAAGAAGGGGGGACTGATGTAGGACATCTTCCTATCTCATTGTGTCAACTGTACCAGTTGACCCTTTTTCGTATGTATCAACTATTATAGTTGATCCCTTAGTCTGTATCAACAATAATTGTTGATCCCTTGCGTCTGTTTTAGCTTACTTGCTTTGCAAGTCCTTTACTTTCCTAGTTTAGGTTACATTCCTTTTTCTTTTCTTTTTAGTCGGTCATGCTAGCCTATAAAGGCTGAGCCTTCTTGTTTAGAGGACATCTCTTTTATCAATATTATTATCAACTTTGATTACTCAATCTCTTAATTCTTGATCCTAGAATCAGGTTTTAATTAAGTTTCTGACGAAACTTAAACACTATCCTTGTTACCCTTATCTTTGCTACATTAAACACGGTTTCACCCTGGCCAAAAAATCTGTCTTTTCAAAATATGCAAGATGAAACCGGTTTCATCCAAGTTTAATCTTTGTTGTACCCTGAATTCATTCAAGGCATCTATACTTAAGCAACTAACAGAAGTCATTATGATACACTTTTTTGAATGTGTCAAAAAAAAATACTAGTTGCAATAATGACATACAAATTAATGTACTCGTAAACTTCAAAAAAAAGTCCCTTGTGACTTACAAATACAATTCATACACAACCATCGAACCATGGTTATGGTTCAGTCGAGAAGCTGCAACTGTTCATGTTGTTTTTCTTCTTGAACTCAACCAAAACTGGCCTCATATACTCAACTTATTTTGATGTCAAAATACATTTCGCAAACCCAAGCTCTAAACCTTTTCGCTGTTCAAACACCACAGTACACAATAAGCCGCAACATATGGTGCACTCGACTACGCTTTCCTATTAATTCAGAATTTTTCAAACACTTGCAGTGGTGTTACTCTAGTAATGGTGAGACAACTTCTCTTGCCGATATTTATCCCCAACACAACACCTTCCCGCAATTATTTCAATTCAATTCTAACACAAAAATTCACAATCACCAACCCATTCACCATAATCAATTTCATTATATCTTCTCCCATTGACGACATCACCACAATACCCAATATCTCACATCAACAACATATCTTACATTGAATCAAGCAGCACTTGGTCCATTCCCTCTCTTCTAATTCATCTATATCTTCATGGCAGCGACAATTCTTCCTTGAACTGGGTTCTTGTCCAAAACCAAAGCAAATTCATACACAAATTCAAGAGAAAAAATACCCAAACCCGAAATCATGAATAGCCAATAAAACTTTAAATAACAGATGAATCAAAAAATTAACCACATTGAAATTAGTATCAAACTAAAAATCAAACAAAATAAAAATTGAAAAATCGCTTTTAGTTGGATCGAACAAAATTGGAACCTCGTACTACGACGTATCAAAATGATTTCAAACAAAGCTTAACTCGAACCAAAGATTAGATAAGAGTTTGATGGTAAATGAGTATCAATGGATCGAAAAATTGAATGTCGTATCAATTTTGTATCTCAAAATGAAAAATAAAATTCATTTTCTCTTTCTCGTAATAGTTCATAAAATGGGTTAAACCTATCTTATGTGCTTCACCAGATCCAAAAAGAAACAAAAATCGTTATGAAAGAAGCTCGCAGTGAGGAGAGAAAAAAGAAGAAGAGAAGTCACAGACGTTGCTTCACCAAGAGAAAAAAAATTGTTTAAACAAAAGGGTTATTTTACCTGGCGAGATTGGGGTATACTCAAACTAATTGGGGTATACCCAATTTTATAGGGACTCTTTTTTAAGGGCAAAGGGGGAGGTCAATGGGTAAAGTTACAAAATTACCCTTTCTCATAATAACTCTAATTACTACCAAAATCAGCTTTTCTTTCTTCATTACATCTTCTTCTCTTCTTCTTCTCCTCCACAACACAACCTTACCGGCTCCATCACCCCCACCACCACCAAAACTCGTCGATCAATTCGTTAAAATCGTCGATTCGAAAACTCCGATTAATCTTCATCAATGGATCCACCACTAAGGAGGCAACTCGTATGAAACAATCTAATCGAAAACCCAATGAGTATAACCCCGGAATTCCAAATTTGGTTGCTAAGAAAGTGAAGAGAAAAACGGTTGAAGAAAAAGGAATTGAACCCGTTAAACACGTGAAATGGTGCGCTTAAGAAAGTAAGGGAACACTTAAACTCACTCTAGTACTTCAATTTCATGTTTGCATGTCAAATTAGGTCGGAAAAATCGAATTTGTGAATTGGTAGTTACGACGCCGGCAAGGTTTTTGGTTATCGACCTTCCGGATTTCATAGTTGTGGTTTGGCCTAAGGGTATAAGGTTGAAGAACTTGCCGGCTCGTATGGTTTCAGAATCGCTACTAGCAGGGCCGGCAGTGTTATTCAATGTATACATTACGGCGGCTCGTTATCTTTTAATGGTTTAAGTTTTTGTTTTTTACCCTTCCTAGCTACTTCGTTGAATGTTTCGATGCCTAGAGTTTTTAAACCCTAAGGGTAGTTATATAAAACCATGCCTGCTGTTTTGACAGCCGGGCGATGTGTGGGAAATGGACCTTTCCGACCAGTTTAGTGAAAATTTCTTGTTTTTTTTGTGCGCTGAAGGCTATTTTGATGATACAACACCTAGCGTTGGTTAGCCTAAGACTCATCTTTTGGTAGACCTTACCGGCTATTGTTCCGCCGGATATGTTGAATATATATAACCTGCCGGCCTGTAATGTTTTTTTTTTTTTCCGAATTGTTCTTGTTGATTGCGAATGGCAAAGAAGAAAGCAGCTCTCAAAGCAGCCTTAGTCCTCCTTCAAACCCTCCTCGTGTTGGTGATAAACTATTGTCTTCAAAACATCGAGGGTGTATGTTGTGCCCTAACAACAAAGGTCTTAGAACCACTATCCGAACCCAATGATTCGTACGAGACTCAGATGAAGACCAATCAATTCCATCCACAGAAGAGGTGATGATGATGATGTTGATGAAACCAATCCTATTGGCCATTGGAGGAGGTAACAACGATGATGATGATATTGGTGATCAAGACATGCTTGAGGCCGGAGGAGGTAATGATGATGGTGATGATGATGATGGTAATGGAGATAAAGGTAAGAATATCATCGAAGATGAAATTGTTGAAGAGGAAGAGGAACAAGAAGAAGAAGGAGATGGAGATGGAGATGGAGAAGGAGAACAAACTCTAGCTATTGCACAAGCCACCGAAGCTTCTGCTTCAACTTCAACCGAACGAAGAAGAGGGTGATCACTAAACCGGCCGATTCTCACGTGCCTTCCAAACACTTGATGGTTGCACCGAAAGAAGGTGAGCCTCCAAAAGGGACCCCAACAGATGGTGGAGCTGTTCTTTTGGATACAAACACCATGGGCATGTACGGTCCATAATACTATCGTAAGTAATCTTAATCCGTCTTTGTTATTTATTCAAGTGTGTAACTATCTTAATTAAATTTGCATCAAGTGTTTGTATTTCTTTTCATTTTCTTTTTTTTTGGTATTTAGGATCACAAGCATGCCATCCGTCTTCATGAGGCGCCAAGCTTCGTGTTGATGATGCATACTTGGAATCTTGACTTGGAATGTGAGGAGGTGAAAGTGATTGTGAGGAACTTCGGGTTGTTGCCTGCGGTGGAGAGTTCGAATATTAATCATGATAGAGTTACCATATCTCGCATTCCGTGAGCTGTTCTATGGAGAGACCGATACTGCTATTCCCATTCGGTGAGATGGCGATAACTCCCGATGATGCTCAACAAATTCTAGGCCTCGAGGTTGATGGAAAGCAGTCACCGAGGGATTCGATAATGCCATTTCTTTCGAGAAGATTTACGAATTGAGCAAGAAATTGTTCGGTTGGAGTCAGGTTCAGACGGATGATGTTCTTGACAAGAAGGATGGTCGACTAATTAAGAAGTTTAATGTGAAGAAGTTGAGGGACAAACTATGGAAGACTCGGGAAATCCTTGATAGTGAAGGAATGGTGCACCCGGTGCGAATCAATGCTACCGCGGCCGCTTATTTGCTATACACCCCGGGCAGATGTATCTTCCCCCGACAGGATTCCTAAACCAAGTCGAGGCCAGCTATTTGCAACTATTGATCCCTTACATGAGATGCGTGGGTATTCTTGGGGTACCGCTGGTTGCCTTCTTGAACAATGAGTTGACAAAATCTTCTAGGCACTCACTAAGCAAGTTAACGGAAACACATGTCTCTTCCAGGTACTTTTATTGTTTAAAACATTTATATTTGCAAATCTCGAAAGATAAGGGTTGTTACTAAACTTTTTTTTCTTTTTGCATAGGTTTGGATATATGAACGCTTTTCTTCTTTGTTCAAAGACAACTCTTACGTCAAAGTGGATAACAGTGTTCCGGTTCATTTGCCAAGAGCGAAAAGGTACAGTTTTAAGGGTACTCAGGATAAGAAAATGCCGCAAAATCTTATGAAACTCCGAGCCGCCATCGATGATCGATCAGGAAGAGGTGATATTTGATCTCAGACGGAGGATAGAAATCAAGGTTTAATCCCAAGGAGAAATGAAGTTGTTGCATTATACTATGGACCCTTGATGACTGTGTTTGAAGGATTTTCAATGTACGATCCACATCGTGTAATGCGACAATTGGGTTACGTACAAGAAGAACCTCATTTCGATGAAGAACCGTTCTTACCGTGAACGGGATGACCGCACCACCTCCCAAAAACTATTAACGTCTCTTACGATCCAGCGCCAACTCAAGAACATTGGGACAATAGACGGGGCCGCAATATCGATGTGAGTCTTTTGGACGAGGTGACCATCGGTCATGAAGCTACCGATAAATACATGGCGTGGTACTTGGGTTGGGCTCGCCCTACCGTGATTAGGCCAATGACTACCAAGAACCGGCTCGTAAGAAGAAGATGGAATCGAAAGACCCAACAACAATGCTTAAGATATTTTTAAGTATTTTAGAGTTGCTCTTACTATTTTAAGATTGATTGCATTACCGAATCATTCTATTAATTGTTTATTGTTTAATTGAATATAGAAGGATCGTTTGAAGACCTTTGTCGGGGTGTTATGTTGCGCGAAAGATAGAGGAGAACCCGTGCAAAGCAAGCACATTGACTATGCTTGCAATGTTGACAATAAGGATGCCCATCTATTGTTCAAGCAACTTCAAGCTCAAGTAAAGGCGGAAGAAAAGCTATTAAGGATGAACAAGCCAAGACAAAGGCCGATAAAAAGAGGACTCGTAGTGCTCCCGATGGTGAACGTAATGGCGGTGGTCGTGGTGGTGAAGGTAGCAAGCAGTGGTCGTGGTGGTGAAGGTAGTGTTCCTAAACGGGGCCGTGGTCGTGGTCGTGCTCGTGGTCGTGGCCAATGAATTCTTTCCTAGTTCATTTTTTTATGTTGTGGTGGACAAATGTTTAAGTTAATGGTTTGGAAAATGTTTTTTACGGTTTATGGGACATGTTTCGTATTTTGGACAAAAAATGTTGGATGAATGAATGGTTTGTTTATAAAGTGTCAATATATTTGCCGGCATACTTTTTTTAAGCTACCCTGTCGGATGTCCCGGGGGCCGGCAAGGTTGTGAAATGCCAGACCACGGCCCTGTCAACAAAAATATGTAGTTACTGGGTAGGCAAGGTTGTGAAATGTCGACCGCCGGCCCATCAACAAAAAATGTGTAGTTACCACGGCCGGCAAGGTAATACCATTCCTACCAAGCCGGCGTGTTTGTAGAGTAGGAAGTGTAAGAAAATAGAGACCCGCCGGACATATATTGAAAAAATCCATTCTTCGATGCCTAAAATCATGTAAGGTCGGGAGGGAAGCAAAACAATAAAATGCCGGCGGTATTTTGGCCGGCATGATAATGAACCCATACAATTACGGCCGTTTGGGACCCCAAGCATTGTAGCAAATTTACGACCATGCAAAGCGTGTTCAAAATTCAAATTTTTGGCAAGTACAATTGCATTGATTGACTTGTACTTGGGCCCTATAACGGCCAAATTTGGGCACCATCCTATAAATGCACTACTTATCTCCACAAAACAACACACAACTATTTGCATATACTCTCCAAAGCTCATAGCATCACACACTCCATCTAACTCACCCAATAGCTCTCTACACACAAGAAATGGCTTCATTTGATTCTAATGAAGATTTGGCAATCACCAAAGCTTGGTATGCGGAGACTAGAGTTCGAAGGCAGTCCTCCGTAAGGGTGGATTCCACAACCTTTTGGGCTAGGTTCACAACACTTTTAGCCAAGACTGTGGGAATCCTAACTCAAGAAGTGTTCAACAAGTGCACGATAGGCACATAGTCATTGAAAATGCGATACTTGCTTATTTAGCTATCCAAAAACCAATTTTCAACGCTCCGCACTTTAACTTGTCCATTGAACAATTTGTAAGTTTTTTTGTGGCTTATTTTACGTGATCCATGTTGTTTGATCTTCCAACTTAAACCGCACTAACAAAGTAAGTTTGTGTTTTGTTTTGTAAAGATGAAGTCGCCAAAGCGCGCTACTTGGAGGAAAAGGGGGAAGCATTCGCATTCGATGCAAGCTATCAATTCATGGAATCCAAAATCCCTGAGTATGCCCTCGAGATGATGGGGGGTGTATCGTCTTCGGAGGAGGAAGATTGATGGCTTTAGAAGTTTTAGTGTAGGTTTTGTGGGTAGACCTCTATGTAAACCCTCGCGAGACTATAACTCGTCCACTAGGGTCGCCTAGTGATGTGATATTAACAAGTTGTAGTAAAGTGGTAAGAAAGATGTCGTTCCTCTCAGACTTGTGAAGGATTTTTAGACTCAAATATAACTAGAAAACTCAAATAAGCTTGTATCAAGATTTTAGAAAGCACTGAGACTCAGGATTCCACTATTTTCCAATTTTTATGTGATTCATTATTAATAATTATCATGCAATTCATACGTTCAATTGATTCTTAAATATTGCCAATAGTAGATTTTCGAAATACCGGTTTGTTAATCTCAAGCATGGAACATCAAGTGACCTAAGCTAAGCATGCACCATCAAGTGAAAACACAAAGAGTTAGCAAAAATCTTTATTTCAATTTCGATTCAATGCAAATAATCATAAAAAGAATTGCGTAAATTAATTAAATAAATATTACCACATATTTGTTGGAAAAATAGCTTCCTCCATCGCCTCAAAGAAAGGGGTTTAGCTCCTCATAATAATCACTTGCTCAAAATACATGTTTATAGCCCAAAAGTTGATTAAAAGGATGAAAAACAATAAAAAGCACGTTTGCAACGCCGTAATGGCGTTACAACGTAGCTGTTACAAAGAACCGTTGGCTGAGAGGCAGGACTTATGTACCGTTGAATTGTCGTTGAATTTAAGACCCGTAAAACGACCGTCCGAGAAGGCCTATTGTTCTTCGTGTTCTTCACCTACACCAGCCAGAACCCGATTCTCTCGAAACTCCTCCCCGTTGATCTCTCGCCGTGTTCTAAAGCTCCCCAAAAGTATCCGTAACCTTCCATACCCCCTCTCGGGATTCGACCACACCTTTTATAGACCTCATAACCCTTCAAAACCCGATAAAATTTCCTCTCTTCCTTTCCGTGCAAGTCACGGCAATAATATCTCCCGACTTACTTACACAATTCTAACCCGTCCAAACCATCCCAAACTCTTTATTAGGTAATTACGTATCTTAGGAAGGATTTTTGCGATTTAATCTCCCCGAATATTCCAAAATCAAGCCAACAGAGACCCGTGTAAACTCATTCCCCGTTTTTGCTCTAACTCGATTTCTAGCCACTTTGGGTTCCATACAACGACTTTACCTGTGCCCGTTTAGGCCTAATAAGTAAACCCAATCAAATTGACCATTTAGTCTCGATAAAACTTGATCAAAATCTCAACCCTAATCTCGCAACTTCAAAGGACACTAGTTTTCCCGCCAAAACTCATTTTTGAATTTGTTGAAGATGACCTCCCCCTATCCCGAGTGGGGGTGCGAATAGCCTGCCTTGGGGTGTCCTGTGGGTGCCCCTTAGTAATTAGGGTACCCCTTATCCATTTCCGGGGTGCGAATAATAATTTTCTCCCACGAGCGCAAATACCACTTTTCGAGCCAATTTTCCCGCAAAACCTTATTTCTCCAAAAACACCTACAAAGACATAAAATACCAAAATAAGCGCAAAATCGAGTACTAACATTACGTAGAATTGAGACTAATATAGACACATAAATGCGTCTATCAAATACCCCCAAACTTATTATTTGCTAGTCCTCGAGCAAAATTAAAAACAAAAATAAAATCCTAACTCACTCAATCGTCGCAGGCATCGTCGATTGCATTTAGCGTATGCAATAAGCCTTTAAACCCCTAGGTGGCCCTAGTGGCCGAGTTATAGTCTCGGGAGGGTTTACAAGAGATATACCCACAAAACCTTTATACTCGGACCCTAACTATTTACGCTTAACTTTGGAAGGCACTAAAGAATCTCCTTGGTTGGCATACTTATTGACTACGGGAGGAAGTACCCCGATGCGAAATTCCAATTCTCGTACACGAGTTTGCACTCAAAGCATACTAAAATTCATATATAAGTCACAGAGCTCTACTCAGATAGTCGCACTATGGACATCAATACCCGGAGTCAAAACTAATCACATGAAAAGATTAAGAGATGGATATAGAAAAACATAGATGGTTTTGATGTTGACTAAGTGAACGATGTTTCTCATATCTGTCTGAAGGCCACTGCCAAAATGAACCTATCCTAATGGACTCGAGATACGGGTCCGACTAATATCAACACAACCGGCATATACAAGGGAACCAAAGGGTCGACAATCCTAATTCTAGATCAACACGTCCGGGCATATACAAGGGAACCAAATCGATTTATTCACCGAACATTAATTTTTTTATTTATTTTTTTATTTAACCGCATGATTAGATCTTTTGGATCCAAGCGCATGCTTCTTGTCAACAGATTACATGATAGTTCCCGTGGATCCCGCATTCCACGCTTGTTTAGGCGATTTGAGACAGGGGAAAACACACACATATTGCTATTCCCAAGTGTTAATTTTATTCCGTTTGGTCTAATTGGTCTAGTCTTTTTTTTTTTTTTTTTTTTTTTTTTTTTTTTTTCAACTATTCTTTTTCACTTTTTCACTTTTTTTGGTATCTCAATCACTCTAATTCACCCTAGCATTGGTAACAACTTGAATCGTGGGACCCACCTAATCACTTAGAGAAACATAGTTTAAAAACAAAATAAAATAAAAACAAGTGAAAAGGACTCAACGAGATTGGTGAAACTATCATGTTATTTCTAACACCGAGCTCGTGCTTTTATGAATAGACTCTTTAGATGTTGCCATCTAATCGATTGGTTCCTCAACTCCTAGAACCAAAATGTTTCCATCCACTTAGATTGGTTAGTGCCATCCTTAATAAGCATAAATTTCTAGGCTCGAGTTTATCAATGCAACTAAAAGTTTCTCCCATACCCCAAACTTAAATCTAACATTGTCCTCAATGTTCTAAAGATAAAATTAAAAGCATGAACAAGGAGAAACTGGTTACCATTTGAAGTAAAAGAGTTAAGGAAAGATATTACCGTGTCGCATGAATATTGGGTTACCTCCCAAAAGTGCTAAGTTTAACGTCTTGACCTGACTAACAAAGGATTAGTCACCTCATAGAATCATAAAGTAATAGCCGAAATTTCATGGGTCATCAAAACCAAAACAGCTATCACAAATAAAAGGAATCTCCAACTTGCCAAGAGAATTAACAAATAATGCACACCCCGGTCTAGTTTCTGTTTAAGACAACTACATCCGGTGTGGTTCGAGTTCAGTTCTATAACCGGGTCCAAACACTACACCATTTTTAGGATTAAGAGCTGAGTTCTGACGTTGCCAACGGGTCGCAACGGCAGGTTGACGTTTCAAAACACGGTCACTACAAGAAAGTGGGTCTGTTGCTACACCACGTTGCCACACATCGACAAAGACTGAGGCAATAGGTAGGTTTTAACCTCACAACACAACAGGTGTGGCATTAAGTAAGGTCTTTTGCCACACCTATAAATAGTGGTGGCAAAAGAGTACCTTTTTGCCTCATATAACTTTTAAGTGTTGCAATAAATCTATTTTATGCCACATGGGTGTGCCAATAGGTACAAATAAATTAATTAATAAAATTTATACTCCCTTTTTGCTACACCCGCGCTGCTATAGCTCTTTATAAAATAAAAAAAAATCATTATAAAGAGATTTTGTAAGAAATAAAAATCAGAAAATCAATATTTATAAAATTAACCAAAAAAATTTCCAGCAAATGCCGGCATGGTTTTTTGGTTTAATACCTTGTCGGCACCGAGTTTTTTCAACTGCAACAATGGTGGTTTAAAAAAATAATAATCAAATTTTCAATCTCTTAGCAACAATTCTCTCTTCACAATCATCCTCCATTTTCAAAAAAAAAAAATGCCCTCTCAAATATTTTTTCCCTCCTTATACTCTCACCTCACTCACACAAATTCTAATAAAAATACACACTAATTTATCCCCCAGTTACTTAAGATTTTTACTAATTATTATTAACCACTAAACCTAATTAGTGAGGGCTAGATTAGGAATTAAAAAAATAATTACATAAGGGGTGACCCAACTTTGATATTTAAATCCCTATTTTGTCATGTAACTATATCCCTCAATTAATTTTCATATCCCCAATTGCGCGTTCTAAAATAAAATGTGCTTCTTGAGAATGTACCATGTGAAACACGTCACATAATAAAGCAAGTCTCTTACCAAAAAAAATAAATAAATATAACGTGATACAAAAATCTATGAGGCAAAGTTTTCTTTTTTTTTTTTTTTTTTTTTTTTTGTTTTCCCAAAAATGCTTGACCGTGGAATTAAACTAAAAAAAAAACTGCTAAAAAAAATAAAAAGAAAAGAAAACCGTGGACCACGTGTCTTTTTTTGTTTTGATAAAAAAGGGGTGGTGTTCCAAGTGTTTTTCTATAGCTAGCAAAACTAAGAAACCTATACCTATCTTCTCCGCACCCAAACCCAAAATCCCCGTACTTTTCTTCATCTCCTAGCTCTGCAACTTAACCCTAGAATTTTGTTTACAAAATCTAGCGCCAAATTTCCCTCTAAAAATTTCGTGAAAATCAAATTCCCACTAAAATCCCCCAAAGTTCGCTCAATCCCCTAAAGATTTCGCATCTTCTCAAATAAATCCATTCAGTTTTTCTCTCCAAAATGGAAGAAAAAATAAAATTTCTCCAAACCCTAAAAAAAAACTCCCATCGTCACTCTCCAGAGTCTCATAGCAGGTCAATTTGTCACATCTCCCTAAAGTTTTAATTCGGGGTTTCCTTAATTTGGGTTTTAATGTTTTTAATTTTTGTTTTGTAGGTTTTTTTTTTCATTCGATCTGAAGATACAATCTGAAGAAGAGTAATTTTTCAATCCCTATTTTTTTTGTTTTGTTCTTTTCTTATAGGGTTTATTTGGTTTTCATGTAAGGGTAGATTGTTTGGGTCATTGAGTCTGATTCTTATTTTTTCTGGGATTTGGGTTTGGTTCTCATTGTAAAGTATCTCACTGTATGTTCTTTCCAATGCTCTGGGTGCTCCTTTGTTTTATGATATAGCATCTTCATTAAATTTGGTGTGTCTAAGAAGGTTAATATATTTTAAGTTTTATTATCTGTAGTTTTAATTTTGGTATTGGATAGTTATGAATAAACTATCCCTGCGGATCTGGATTTGCATACTTTACTGCAGTGAATGAAGGATTTATTTTGAGATTCCATCTGGTGGTCTGATTAGTTAGACCATCAGAGTTGTCTAGTTTGGTACTGGTGTTTTGATTTTTAATGATGCCCGGCTCAAATTTTACTGTTTTACAACTTGGAAGTTAGGATTTCAGTATGACTTCCTAGTATAAACAGGCTAGAGTGAATCTCTTTTGCTAGAGATCGAGAACATTTGTACTTTCCATTATGCCTAATTGCTTTTATTCATGTTTCAAGGCCGTCTTCTGAAGGATTTTGATATGCTTATTGGATTGTGAGTGAAGAACATGAGAGTTTATATGTTTCTTGTTTAATCTATGTTATGTATTATGCCCATCCATGATGTTTTACCAAATAAATGATAGATTGTACCATGTTTGAGGGCTATTGGTAAATGGACAGTTGTCTAAGTGTAAAGTTTTCTTATCCTGCAAGAGCAAGAATATGTAGTTTTTGGTGTAACAGTGTTGACCCATTTCTAGGCTAATCAGTGGTCTCATCTATTACCGTGTAGGTGTAGTGCCTAGAAATTGTAGATTTCATTCTTTGAGCCAAATTTAAGTATATTTTAATACTAATCAGTGCGAAGTATCTCACCACATGTATCACAAATATAAGTATATTTTTAGTGAAATTAAATAGTGAGAGATTGATTTAGACGGTCAGCAGCTTTATGTTTTAAAACTGAAGCATCAATTGGTAGGTCTTGGTAAATCAAAGGTCTGCTTGGATCAGTTTGCAGGTTCCCTGAGTATGCAGTAGTTTTTGTACTTTTGTTATCTTTGCTAAAGGTGTTGAGAAATTGTTGTCTAGTTGTTGCTTTTATTTATTTATGGTCAATTCTGTGGTTATATCCAAATGTCACTTGTATGCTATCCCTTGTGTTTGCTTTTGGCCTAGATTTCCGGCGGTTAGGATGTTATTAATCATGTTTAGGAACAGGGAACTCCCACATAATGTATTTATTTTTTCTCGACTTTTTTCACTCGTGTTGCTTAGTTTTCGAGGAAGTATGCCAATTGGGTATTTGTAAGTTATATGGATACAATTATAACTGTGTCACTAGTGAGAGTAGTGTTTCTTTTCTTTCATTTTCCATGTTATATTGATCCATAGTAGGTGGTTAACTAAATGAGTTGCTTACTCCACTAAAAGGGAATGTACCCTTTCGAGTGTGAGGTGGAATCTGTTGAAACTTCATGTGAATGGGACAACATACAACTGTACCCTATATTTGACACTGATATTTATCCGTGCTATTAGTTCAAGCAAAGAACATAATATGTTACCTTGAATTAACCATAGTCAAATGAAGAAAACAAGTATTTTACAACTCCACAATTATGATTTGATTGCAAACTATTAGTGATCCTGCCTACAGATCAAGCTTATGTTGGGTTTCCTTATGTTTTGATTTCTTTTTTTTTTTTTTTTTGGTTTGTATGGCTTCTACACAGGATGGAAAATGAGGAAAATGGTGAGCTTGGTGAGCACATCAATACTTTAGCTACTGGTACAATACTAAATTGTGTTCGTTAATACTGTTGTGTCTATATGTATTTTAGTAATACCAGATTGCTAACTTTTCTCTCTAAGCAGCTGTTGTCCCTGAAGAGAGAAAGGTCCGACGTGATACCACTCTTGCATCTTTTATGGCAAAGCGTCAAGAAAAGAAAGAAGTTGATTGGGATGGCAAACCTAAAGGAGCCAATCAAGTGCGATATTCTGACGCCATTGGGGTATTGCTAAAACAATCTCGGAGGTTCAAATAGACCAAGCACTGGGATAAGCAGGATACAGTGGCGAAGGACTGGCTGTGGGGCGAACTTCAGGTGAACATACTTGGCAGAAGTTAATATTATGTTTGTTTATTTTGCGTTCCTTATGATTAGTGTCCGATGTGATGGAAAAAAGAGTTGGTAAACTTATCTTATCTATTTTCCCTTATAACAACTATTTTTATCATTTTTCTATGATAAAATCCTATTCTAAAGATGGATGCAAGTTCACTGGACACTATTTCTACATAAAATTTTCCTGTTGGTTGTTTCTTATCTCGTGGAGTATTTAATTAGATGAATGTTCACGGATATAGTCACCACAAGCTACCATTTTTTGTCTATTTCAGGATTTGTTCATAGTAGATTAACGTTATAAAACTGCCACCCTCTCTATTGCTGGTGATATATTTAGGGGAAAGAAAGGTACATGGAAGGCAAAACACTTTACGCGGCATGATACAACTGCAGATCGTCTTGCAGATAAACCAGATGCGTTAACTGAAGGGGAGTGGAAGGATCTCGTGAAATTCTGGGAAACTGATGCAACACACCAGGTAAGTTCACACATTTTATATGTATGGGTTTATGTTTTTGTTATACATTCATGTCTAATTAATTCTACCTTGTATATTCGTAAGAAATTTTCCGAACAAAATGTCAAAGAGAAGCTGCCAACAAGTAAAGCACACAATGGGCAGGAAAAACCACGCTCGATGCAAAGCTGAAATGGTACATACATAAGTTGGTCTTTACAACCACTTTTCATTTTACAACTTTAAAAGTTTTTGGAGTTAAGTAAGGACACATGAACCTGTAAACATTAGAAGTTTTCTATTTGTAACTGTACTTAGGCATGTCTTTCTTTTCGCATGTTTTAGCATTGATCATCCGGATGGCTTAACTACAAATCACTGAACCTTGTCAAGAATTGGAATATCATATGCCAACAGACGTTGGATAGTGTCTGAAGTTTTTCGTATGAATTTTGCTTTCAATTACTATTATTCATTGTACGTGATGGAATTTGTACAGGCTGAAGATAATGGAGGGAACCCACCAACTGATGGTGATGTGTTCATTAAAACCCATGTGAATAAAAAAACTGGAAAGGCTTTGGACCCAATTTCACAAGGCTTCATAGTAAGTATCTGTACAGACCCAGTTTTAACTGGGCAGTCTAACGTACTTGGGGAGCAACTGTACAGACCTCAAAATGATGGTAAGTATTTTTTTCCTTGATTTTCAATTTATAGAATTCTGACTATCTCAAACAAACATGTGAAATAACTTTTTAGTGGTCATAATTGTTGGTATGTTAGTATGATATTTACTCTTTGCATGTTGGTGTTATATTCAATATTTCTCTTATAGCCCAATTAATCTTTTTAGACACGATGATTCTATGCCATTCCGTGATGTTCTTTTTCCTTGGTGGTGGTTGTTTTGATCTGTTTAGCAGGAACGCGAGGCCTTGCAGGGGACAGCTGGGATGGAGAATAGGTCTAGTTTGAAGTTTAGAGTTTTTTTGAAGTTTGTTTACTTGAAGATTGTGTAGATCTTTTCTTATGTCAAAGTTGGAATCACCATACTTTGTAACAAATATTTGTTCGTTTTATTGAATTTGAATTATTTGTTCTAATTCAATTCATGTGAGTGAAATGTTTTTTTAATACAATTTTATTGCACGGCGTTATTGCATCACCGTTGTGTGGCAACATGTTTTTTAAAATAAAATAAAATTGGAAATAAATGAATAAATTAGAAAAATACTTTTTTGCCTCGTGTTATTGCCTCACCCTTTGGTGTGGCAACATATTTTTAAAATAAAATAACATTAAAAATAAAAGATAATTAAATTATAAAAATGTCTTTTTGCCTCATCTTATTGCCTCACCTTTTGGTGTGGCAACAAATTTTTAAAATAAAATGAAATTGAAAATAAAAGAATAATTAAATTAGAAAATACCTTTTGCCTCGTGTTATTGCCTCACCTTTTGGTGTGGCACAAAACCTACTTTATTGCTTCAGTACACTTAAGGTGTGGCAATAACTTCTTGTCACACGGTTTCTTGCCACACAGTGTGGCAAAAAAAATTTGTGTGGCAAAAGGCTGTTGCCACACAAAACATGGGTTCTTGCCATACGAACGACGTGCAGCAACAGACCCATTTTCTTGTAGTGGGTGTTGCATTTTTTCGCAACGGCATAAGCTCCGTTGCGACTCTTGGTCAGCAACGGGGATTCGCAACGCATCTTGCCGTTGCGACGCTGTTTATTCGCAACCAAGGTCCGTCGTTGCTAAGTCGTTTCTAATTACAGGAATACCCCTACCCGAACTAAAATGTTATTGGTTAAGTTGCAGTTCAGTTCTAATTTAGCAACAGACCAAAGACGTTGCTAATATTTTGCAACATAAAAAAAAAGGTCAAATCTTTATTGACCTAGTCAAAATCCATTTCCCCCCACATTTCCCCCACTGCAGTTGCCCAGTTCCCCATATTCATCATTTCCATAGATATACATTCATTCATTCAACATACATTCATTCATTCATTCATTCAACATACAAAACTATGTATCATATTATGAAAAATGGATTCTTCAATTGATGTTAACAAAAGTATGAGTATTTGATACAAATGTATACACATTAGAAACATACTTGGTTCCTAAGTTCAGTTCATGGAAAGTTACGAAATTCCTAAGTTCTTCTAACTTAAATCACTAAAAGAGATTATACATAAACTTACAAATCTTGCAGTTGCTCCTACATAAACTTACAAACCAAAGATATGCTTCAATCAGTGTTGTTATTTCATCTTCAAACTTTGAACCGCATAAAGTTATAAAGATTGAGTCAAAGACTAATAAAGAAATAATAGGCTATATAAGCAAATCAAAAGAACCCAAATACTTCGCACTAACACGTAGCTCATGCAAGAGATTGATAGTATCAAATTACACTCAAATTTACATCTGTACTCACCGTGGAAATGGCTACTAGTTTACCTCAAAAAAAAAAAACCACCTCCTTGGTTTCTCTTCATTACATGGAAAAACTACAATGCTACAAAAAGTTTGGACACCCTAATTCCATCAAACTCAACAAACATCTAGAAACTAACTAAGTTTGAGTAATCTAACCATACCCAAATCACAAAAACAACGAAACCCTAGAAATTGAATGAAGAAGGAAGAAGATGAATACCCATATATAGATTCTCCACCTCTTGCCCGGTCAGTAGGATCTCCTCCTTGTACAATAAAATCCTAATTCATAGACACAAGTTGAAGGAGTACAAAGTGAATGGAAATTCACGGAGTTGGTGCAGAATTTATGAGGACCCAGATAAAGACAGACATAAGCTTTGTGATTTAGAAAGTGCTTGGTACCCCTAGAATTTTCCAGGAAGATTAAAATTGAACCGTGGGGCAAGAGGTGATGGCTCCTCCTGATGCCTGCAATATTGAAATTGAACTATCAAAGTTAGGAAGGCACCAGAACTCATCATATTTAAAATCTGAGATGATATATAGGCTCATAGGCACATGCTAACTCATAGATACATAGACCATCAGCTGAAAAAATACCATGGAGAAAAGAGTATAGGTAAATTCAAACTATCTGGTAGACAAGAAATCAAATCTTTAATATTCGTCTCACCTTGGACAAAAGCAAAGCTACTACAGGCAGACGTAGTACCTATACAAAGAAGATTTGATTTTAGTTGAAATTCATGAACAATTATACCGAAAAAAACGTGGCAAATTTATGTCTTTTTAGACCTGTGTTCTGAACTGCACTTATCTGCTTTTGATGTAGAGCTAGCAAGAGATTCCGATAAAACCTTGAATTTGTCGACACTGCAGGGGTAGTTAACGAAGAAGAGAATTAATAAACCATATGAAGCAAAGAGAGTGACAATTGGATTAATCAGCTTAAAACTTCTATCAAGACATGTATACAAAATAGTCGAACTCCAGGTAAACAAAATTGAGAGCCAACAGCGCCCACCAAAGTGGCTACAATATGCCTAGTCAAGTCATTACTACCATGAATTAGTCATAGTATCTCTGAAAGGAAAAGTGAATAACACAAGGTAACACCGGAATCAATTGTTACTATTCAGATAGCAAATAAACTCGCATCACATTTAATCCTATAGTATTGTCCCCAAATTCAAAGCTTCTTACCTCTCCCAATAAAGTCTTCAATTTATAGATTTTGCATGATCTTTTCATCATCTATCTCTGAAGTCTCAACCATCATCAACCAAATCCTAGGAGGCACCCTGTAACAAATAAGCTGATGTTCAAAACATGTCAAAATTAGCACTTATGTGCGTTAAGTATTTGCTACCAGATAAGATAATTTGCTTCGAGATGCAAGGCTGCTGTGTACCCCAGTCGGTGCTCCAACGCCAGATGATGAACTAACTCAGAAAAAAGTTGAACCTAAGTTATTTTCTATCTATTTGTCACATCAAAATTCCAATGCCTAAATTTTAGAGTCCAGCATTCGAATTATCTCAAGAGTTCAGAAAAAAAGTAAAAACCTGATGAAGTCTAGCTCTTTTGGTAAAAATTACATCCGCACAAGATTCCACTTGCTGAATGAAGTGTTCAACCTTGCTCAAACCAAGCTAGAGAACAATAAATCAAAAGATAAGATCAGTCCCACTACTTAATTCCGAACATTATAGTAAGTATGCTTAATGAGGCAAATCCATTTACCAATAATGAGAAAAAAAAAAAGTTGTCAAAGCTAAAGTACCTTTCTAGAGTTGTTTATATACCCCTTTATTGCCCCAAACTATTTCTATAGACAGCAATAAGAAAGTTGATGGCACCTCGAATATCAATCGACCCGACAACATGGAATAGTTAAAGTAATGTCTCGGGAAAAACCTGCCTCATAAAGCTTTCTTACAAGTTCCTCTAGAGTAAATACAACATATATTTGAAATAAAACAAGGAATCATCGAGCTAACATAAGAAATCATTTCCAACAAAGAAACATAGAAAGGTGAAGTCGTCCACAAGACGTTCAAGATCAATCTCAAATGGTGGATTAGGAATTTTCATCTCGTAACCCAAGTACTCTTGAAGTGTCCAGATGTTTACGAACTACAACTTGGTAAATGGAACTAAGGATAACATCCAATGAGGACTTCTAGACCGGATCGAATTCAAGACTGATCTGGTATGGCTTCTTCTCTTGTGTTCCCCTTCACAAGGAACATTAGCATCAGAAAGGATAACCTACAAGAAGAAATACGTTATGAGAAAATAATTTGATCTTGACTAATCTATGTTAGGTAAGACAGATGAACAAACAAAGGTGCACATAAGACATACCACTTCGTGCATCAAAGACAAAGCGTACAATGTCCCGTAGCGAATCTGTCCGATCTGCGATGCAAGTGGTCGCCGTTGTCAGCATCCAGTGTCTGCCAAACCATGTAAGTATAAGAAACCCGAGAATCAAACTACTTTCTGCAGTTGTTAGAAGAAGTATAAAAGTGACAACAATCCCCAAGAAAAGTGTCGATCCAAAAAACTCTGAGAAGAGTTGACAGTCACAATCTTTGCCACATGTAAACTTGAGAACTGGCAGTTAATTGGAGCGCTTGGTAGGAAATTTATTTGTTACCTCCGTATCTTAAAGTCAGCGCCACTGACACCAATGATAAGCACTGGCACGGGTAAATATGAATGTCTAACCAAAGAATCTACGGTTTATTAGAGATCAGTAACTCTATCATACTAGAAAGCAAAGCAACTCACAATGAGAAACATATCAAGTGAACAAAAATTAATTTGACAAAAAGTTTCTCCTATCACTGGATGATGAGCAAGACAAAGTATTTTGTCTAGTTATGCAAGATGGAACTGCAAGCAATTTGTGCATTTCTGTTTATAACTTTCCGAACAAAGTAGGGCCATTAAGAGCATAATTCTCGCGAGGCACTTGAATAGGCGGGACATGATACTTCTTACTCCTTCAACCCGCAAAGTGTAGCATTTTCTCGGTTAGCAATGTTAAATTACAGATTTGTTATTATTTATACAAAAGAATCCTACCTAGAGCGCGGATCATTGTTTAGTCTCGAGATGAATGTAGATCAGCAGTGCAACCGACAAAACATGCATAAATTCAGCCCAAAGTGGTGATAACATTTTAATCACATACTTGTGAACTTTCCTGGAGGAAGCTTTCTTTCCTCCTCTGCAAAATCTATCCACACTGCCGTTCTTCTTCTTTCGCTTCGCTTCACGGTCACAACAATAAAGACAAGTTCACAAATAACATACATAAAGCAATAATCATCACAACACGTCAGAGCAACATCACCATATCACAGTACCCATGGCAACTTGAAATACACTCTTCAATTAGGTCCATATCAATTACTATCAATCCAAGAATCGATTCATCTCCTTTGCCTCTCAGTATCATTTAGAAATTTTCAAGAGTTAGTTTCAAATATAACTAAGATAACAATTCACCACCTGAGACTTTATTTCACCTATAATCTCAACCTAATTCGTCTAATTAACTCAATACTCATCTCCAATTTCTGCACCCAATTCAAATACTACCAAGAACCCTAATTTTTGTAAATTCAAAATCAAATTACACAAAAATATCCCTACCTCATGCTTAAAATAAAACCCATCACTAAAATTCAAATTTTATCAATTAAAATTCACATGAATTAATCATTAAATGAGAACCCCAATTTACCTTTTCTTCAACCTCCTGAGTTTGAATCGATACTTGATTTAGCACCACCACCATGAATCACCAAGGTTCTCAACTGATTATACATCTACTCTTTATTTCTTCCTCTCATGAGCAAAACCCTAATTTTTTTTCTTCTCCCACAACTCAATCAATAGCAACACCGTCACGTCCCCCCTCGATTAATCAAGCTACAAGACTCCTATGAATCACTCACTTGATTAAAACTCAAATCTTCTGATTTGAAATCGAAAGAAATACGACGAAGAGGAACCCAACCGAAACTCAAGTCCAAAGACCAGAGAAGCAGCAAAAAAGATGATATTAGGGTTTGCAAAAATAACACACATCAATTACATATGGAGAGAAAATAATCAATTAAATCTGATAGAGAAAGAAATCGTTAGAGTTGATTGGAATTAAATCTTGAGACTTGAGTTGTGATTCTCCAAAGATAACTAGGGTTCTTCAGAGCTGCAGATCCAGAATGAAAGAGAGGAGATGAAAGAGAAAAGATAAACCTTCTTTGGCTGGGAAATGAGAAGGAGGAAAGATAAAGCAAATAAGTCCGAAGGGTGGAAAGAAGAAGAAGGCTTGACCAAAATTTGACTCTGGGCGTGTTTATCAGCTCTAGTGTTCCCGACCAAGCACGTGGTTCACACGCTTGAACTGAACGCAGTTGCAATTCGCAACCTTGCCTGTGAGGTTGCAAAATTCGCAACGGCATCTCTCTGTTGTGAATAATTAGCAACTGGGATTAGAACCAAAAATTCGCAACGGACCTACTGCCGTTGCAAAACTGGGTTGCAAATCCCTTAAAATGGTGTAGTGAAATAAAATATTTTCATGTGCTGGAATTCCTCAAAGCCAAGATCCGGTTCGAGTTTGAAAGTCTCAAAAAACTCAAATAAGAACTTAGAAGCACATAATAATAACCTGAATAATTGCGGATCCTTAAAGTCAATCAGTTTTGACTCACACAATTGACCACGATGAAACTGGCGGTCAATCTTAAGCAAATGTGTCGTTTCTATTCTCCTAATATAATTAGGTTTGGTCTCAGAACTTAATAAACGACACATTTTGAACTCATACATTCCCACAATTGGTTGAAAATATTTGGTGGGAAAACAAAATCAATCTGGGTATCATAGCACTGGATAAACCACATCAACCGTGAGGATGGGTTTCTAACAACCGAATCGCTCTATGAAGATACTCTTGTGAAATTGTAGAGGCATATATTCCAAGTCCACCCCCAAACTTAGAATTTTGGGTGTCTCTAAATAGACTAGTCACAATATTCCTAATTTCTAGACCATCGGGTTCTGAAAAAGGTCAATTGCTTTATCTAAGTTATAATCGGGTGGTTCATCCTCTAAATGCATCGATGCATACACAAGGTAGGACTTATGTCCTTAATATCCTCTATGGTCCACCCTAAAGTTTCCTTATTGTCTTGAAGCACGGCCTTTGGCCTACCCTCATGATCACTATCCAAATCTAAGCTATAATAACAGGGAAAGTCTCAGATGGGCCTAAAAATGCATAATTAGGGTCCAGCGTAGGAGGATCTCTAGGCTCTTCGAAACAAGGGCTTAAGCTAGATTCAGTAGCTAATAATGGTTCGAACCTAGCTTTCCATTTGTCGGTATCTAACATAGGAATAGAATCCAGAAAGCATTTACTTGTTCAATGTTGCTATCATCGTCAAAATCCATGCTAAAATGGGCTAGACAACTCTCTAATGGATCTTCCGATAAGGTGTTTGGTAATGACTCTGAAATAAGGTTCCTATCATGTTCACCTCTTCAATGCACGTGTCATCTAGCTCGTAATGCGACTTATTGACATTAAAAATATTCAACTCAATAGTCATATTACCAAAAGATAGATTCATAATACCACTTCGACAATTTATGATCGCATTAGACGTAGCTAAAAATGGGCGACCTAAAATCACAGTATCCGGGGTTTCTCGGGTCGGGGACAGGTTGGGTATCTAAGACCACGAAATCCACGGGATAAATAAACTTGTCGACCTCAATAAGAACATCTTCTATCACACCACGAGGAATTTTAACGAGACATCACTAACTGCAGGTGTTATCTTGGTAGTTTCAATTCACCAAGCCCTAGATGTAAGTACACATGGTACGGCAGTAAGTTCACACTAGCTCCTAAGTCAAGTAAAGCTTTATCTACCCGATGTTTTCCTATCGTGCAAGCAATGGTAGGGGCACCGGGTCTTTATATTTAGAGTTGTGGTTGTTCTCGAATGATCGAACTTACATGACTAGCTAAAAGGCTTTTTAGGGACACTAAGCTTAGCGCTTTCGTACACATATCCTTAAGGAATTTGGCATGTTTTAAGTTGCCTAATTGCTTCTAATAACGGAAGGTTTATGGTAACTTTCTTAAAAACCTCCATTATGTCATTAAAGTTGGATTCACTCTTTGTTGGTACTAATAGCTGTGGAAATGGGGCTCTAGGCATAAAATGGGCCTCTCAGAACCGAATTGACATCATCGTGAGATTTTATCGGTCCCTCGATTATGGATGGTCACGAGGGGTGAACTACGATATGCTCACTATCGGGCATGGTTACCGATTGTCTCGCTCCGCCACTCCTAAGGGTTCTAATTGAATTCAATGGTGTGATGGTTTTTCACCTACTTCATGAACTCCTCTAGGGTTTGTTTGTGTTTGACTAGGGAACCTACCTTTTTCTCTCAAAAATTCATTTATCGAGACCGGACTGGTTTTTAACCCTGAAATAGCCTGACTATTTTCTTATCCTATCCCGTTACTAGCTTGTAGACTTTGTTCTACTGAGAATTTGAAATTTTGTAGTTTTTTGAGTTAACAAGTTGAGAGACTCCCTCTAAGCTTAGGATTTTCTTATCCGATCGATTAAACCGAGTTGGTCCTGAAGGATTCTTAGTATAGCCAAAACCCTGGGAACATTCGAATTACTAAATCGGACCTTGGTTATGGTCCTTAGACCATGAAAGGTTCGGATGGTTTCTCCAACCAGGATTATAGGTTTTCGAATATGGGTCAAACTTTTTGACGGTTATCAAATCTAGTGTTATTATTATAAAGAGCATTGGCTTGCTCTTCAATAGTTTTGGCCTTCCCAAAAAGGCTCCACTCTACCACTAGTGTGACCCAATTCTAAAGCTTCCAACCTTTTAGCTATTGCTTGCAATTTTGGCATCCGATTCAAAGCCTCCTACTACCCTATTAACGTTTCCTCTTCCTAGAAGAATTGTTTTCTTGGGTTCCCTACTATTTTCCCATTGTTTGGTCTTTTTGTGATTTCATGCAAATATGTCATCGCCTCATCAACCTGCTTTGGTTTTCAAACCCACTGTACACATAGATTCTACCGTGGTTGTAGTGGAATAATCTAAACCCTCATAAAGGATCTGGAACTAACCTAACCTTTTCGAGACCATGATGAGGACATTGGGCTAATAAATCATTGAACCTTTCCAAATACCTATACAAAGATTCTCCCTCCTGTTGAGAAAACGTGCAGATTTGCATCCTAATAGACGATGTTTTGTGCCTAGGGAAAAACTTGTTCAAAAGGCGGATGTAAGTTGTTCATATGTTTCAATTGAACCAAGCCAAACTATATAGCCACGATTTGGCTTTATCCTTCAAGGAAAAAGGGAATAACCTGAGTTTCAAAGCATCATCATCAAGGTTTCTAATCTTTAGGGTACTACAAATTTCCTCAAAGTCCCTAACATGGAAATAGGGGTTTTCATTTTCTTTCCCTAAGAAGATTGGGAGCAGTGTAAAGTCCTAGGTTTAAGTTCATAAGTTGCTTCTGTTTCATTAACCTGATACACGAGGGACGAGTAGTCCTAATCGGGTTCAACAAAGCTTTCAAAGTTGCCATTTCGGTACTATCTAATATTAGGGATTGTCTCCTTAGCGGATCGTTCAAAACCGGACTCTTCAAAAATCGGACTTTCTAAATTGAGGTAATCGAGACGTTTAGAACTACTAGGTTTTTCTTTAACAAATCTACCTAGGGCGTCTCTTTTTACGTTCGTGCATGCAAAAGAATAAGGAAGGGAATTATGCAATCACAAATCAAGGCCGACTCAACCAAAACAAACCTAGAGATTTCTAGCAAACAAAAAGCATGATGGATCCACTTAGATTGTTTCTATACCAGCTTCTAATCCTTCTTAAAAGGAATTCGTTACAATTTAAGCAAACCCCTCTCGGAATCAATCCGAGTCAAAGTAAGTTGAATAGAGACGAGGGAAGCTCGGTGGAGCTTTGATACCCAAGGCCTCACCGGAATTACAATACGGCGCGAGTCACGCATTCAACTCAGAAACCTTTATGAACTTGAAGTGTGCTTAAAAGAGTAACCAATATTTTTCGAATGACTTTCCTATTAAGCTCGTTACCCTATTGGTCTTGTTCTAGTCAAAATTTTAAGGTTTAGGTTCGCGTAGGTTACGTGTTCCTAAAGCGGGCAAGAAGAGAATGGTGATGAAATCCGAACCCTTATCTTGTATGGCCAGGCCTTGCCCTTTACTATAAAATTAAAGCGGTAGTATTCAAGTCCTCAAGATATATGCAAACGAATGATTCCAGGAACTCGGCGACGGGGATTCGCGAGTGTTTAGAATCTTACCTCCCGTTCAGGACGGGGGGATGAATCGGTTGTGAGTCGACTCGGGCCACCGGACTCCTATGTCGATTATTACGAACCAAGGTGCGAGACAATATCGTAATTGTCCTCCTTCTCTACGCAAACAGTTTATATTTAAAAGTACCCTTCTGTAGGGTTTAAAAATAATGTCCAAAGTCCCAAAAATAATGTCCAAAAAGTCCAAAAATAAAAAGAAAAATTACAAAAATAATTATAAACCCTAATACAGTTTTTCCGAAAAAAAAAACCCTAAAAAATAAATAAAAATCAAAATCAAAATTCTCTTTCTTTTCCTCGTTCTTTTCGCTTTGTCTTTGACTCCAAGTCTTTAATTATTCACCAAATCTTTGGCTCAGCTTTCTTTTCGATCCGAGATCCAAAACATGTAACCACAAGACAAATACCCAAGAAAACGTAAAATAGAACAAAAGAATAAAATAAAAAAATAAAATAAAAAAAGAAAAAGAAAAACAAATCTAAAACCCTAAAAACAAGTCCCCGGCAACGGCGCCAAAAATTGATGTGATATTAACAAGTTGTAGTAAAGTGGTAAGAAAGATGTCGTTCCTCTCAGACTTGTGAAGGATTTTTAGACTCAAATATAACTAGAAAACTCAAATAAGCTTGTATCAAGATTTTAAAAGCACTTTGAGTCTAGGATTCCACTATTTTCCAATTTTTATGTGATTCATTATTAATAATTATCATGCAATTCATACGTTCAATTGATTCTTAAATATTGCCAATAGTAGATTTTGAAACAATTGGTTGTTAATCTCAAGCATGGAACATCAAGTGCCCTAAGCTAAGCATGCACCATCAAGTGAAAACACAAAGAGTTAGCAAAAATCTTTATTTCAATTTCGATTCAATGCAAATAATCATAAAAAGAATTGCGAAATTAATTAAATAAATATTACCACATATTTGTTGGAAAAATAGCTTCCTCCATCGCCTCAAGCAAAGGGGTTTAGCTCCTCATAATAATCACTTGCTCAAAATACATGTTTATAGCCCAAAAGTTGATTAAAAGGATGAAAAACAATAAAACAGATCGTTTGCAACGCTGTAATGGCGTTACAACGTAGCTATTACAAAGAACCGTTACAGGGAGAGAGGACTTATGTCTTGTTGAATTGTCGTTGAATTTAAGACCCGTAAAACGACTGTCCGAGAAGGCCTATTGTTCTTCGTGTTCTTCACTACACCAGCAGAACCCGATTCTCCGAAACTCCTCCTGTTGATCTCTGTTTGTGTTCTAAAGCTCCCCAAAAGTATCCGTAACCTTCCATACCCCTCTCGGGATTCGACCACACCTTTTATAGACCTCAAAACCCTTCAAAACCCGATAAAATTTCCTCTCTTCCTTTCCGTGCAAGTCACAGCAATAATATCTCTGCCGACTTACTTACACAATTCTAACTTTCCAAACCATCCCAAACTCTTTATTAGGTAATTACGTATCTTAGGAAGGATTTTCTGCGATTTAATCTCCCGAATATTCCAAAATCAAGCCAACAGAGACCGTGTAAACTCATTCCCTTGTTTTTGCTCTAACTCGATTTCTAGCCACTTTGGGTTCCATACAACGACTTTACCTTTGGGCCTGTTTAGGCCTAATAAGTAAACCCAATCAAATTCAGCCATTTAGTCTCGATAAAACTTGATCAAAATCTCAACCCTAATCTGCAACTTCGGTGACACTAGTTTTCCCGCCAAAACTCATTTTTGAATTTGTTGAAGATGACCTCCCCTATCCAGTGGGGGTGCGAATAGCACTGCCTTGGGGTGTCCTGAGGGTGCCCCTTAGTAATTAGGGGTACCCCTTATCCATTTAGGGTGCGAATAATAATTTTCTCCCACGAGCGCAAATACCACTTTTCGAGCCAATTTTCCATAAAACCTTATTTCTCCAAAAACACCTACAAAGACATAAAATACCAAAATAAGCGCAAAATCGAGTACTAACATTACAGAAAATTGAGACTAATATAGACACATAAATGCGTCTATCAAATACCCCCAAACTTATTATTTGCTAGTCCTCGAGCAAAATTAAAAACAAAAATAAAATCCTAACTCACCGTCATCATGGGGCATCGTCGATTGCATTTAGCGTATGCAATAAGCCTTTAAACCCCTAGGTGGCCCTAGTGGCCGAGTTATAGTCTCGGGAGGGTTTTACAAGAGATATACCCACAAAACCTTTATACTCCAGGACCCTAACTATTTACGCGAGAACTTTGGAAGGCACTAAAGAATCTCCTTGGTTGGCATACTTATTGACTACGGGAGGAAGTACCTTGATGCGAAATTCCAATTCTTTTGTACACGAGTTTGCACTCAAGCATACTAAAATTCATATATAAGTCACGAGCTCTACTCGGATAGTCGCACTATGGACATCAATACCGAGTCAAAACTAATCACATGGAAAGATTAAGAGATGGATATAGAAAAACATAGATGGTTTTGATGTTGACTAAGTGAACGATGTTTCTCATATCCATCAGAAGGCCACTTTGCCAAAATGAACCTATCCTAATGGTGAGATCTTGTCGACTAATATCAACACAACTGGCATATACAAAGGGAACCGGTAGTCGACAATCCTAATTCTAGATCAACACGTCCTGGCATATACAAGGGAACCGGTGAGTCGATTTATTCACTTGAACATTAATTTTTTTATTTTTTTTTTTTTATTTAACTGCATGATTAGATCTTTTGGATCCAAGCGCATGCTTCTTGTCGCCAGATTACATGATAGTTCTGTGGATCCTGCATTCCACGCTTGTTTAGCGACGGAGACAGGGGAAAACACACACATATTGCTATTCCCAAGTGTTAATTTTATTCCGTTTGGTCTAATTGGTCTAGTCTTTTTTTTTTTTTTTTTTTTTCCAACTTGTTTTTTTTTTTTTTTCACTTTTTCACTTTTTTTTTGGTATCTCAATCACTCTAATTCACCCTAGCATTGGTAACAACTTGAATCGTGGGACCCACCTAATCACTTACAGAAACATAGTTTAAAAACAAAATAAAATAAAAACAGAAGTGAAAAGGACTCAACGAGATTGGTGAAACTATCATGTTATTTCTAACACCCGAGCTCTGTGCTTTTATGAATAGACTCTTTAGATGTTGCCATCTAATCAGTTAGTTCCTCAACTCCTAGAACCAAAATGTTTCCATCCACTTAGATTGGTTAGTGCCATCCTTAATAAGCATAAATTTCTAGGCTCGGAGTTTATCAATGCAACTAAAAAGTTTCTCCCATACCCCCAAACTTAAATCTAACATTGTCCTCAATGTTCTAAAGATAAAATTAAAAGCATGAACAAGGAGAAAGCTGTTACCATTTGAAGTAAAAGAGTTAAGGAAAAGATATTACCGTGTCGCATGAATATTGGGTTACCTCCCAAAAAGTGCTAAGTTTAACGTCTTGACCCGGACTAACAAAGGATTAGTCACCTCATAGAATCATAAAGTAATGGCAGGAATTTTCGTGGGTCATCAAAACCAAATAGAGCTATCACAAATAAAAGGAATCTCCAACTTGCCAAGAGAATTAACAAATAATGCACACCCTTGGTCTAGTTTCTGTTTAAGACAACTACATCTAGTTTGTGGTTTGAGTTGGAGTTCTATAACTGGGTCCAAATAAAATATTTTCATGTCTTGGAATTCCTCAAAGCCAAGATCCGGTTCAGTTTGAAAGTCTGTAAAAACTCAAATAAGAACTTAGAAGCACATAATAATAACCTGAATAATTGCGGATCCTTAAAGTCAATCAGTTTTGACTCACACAATTGACCACGATGAAACTGGCGGTCAATCTTAAGCAAATGTGTCGTTTCTATTCTCCTAATATAATTAGGTTTGGTCTCAGAACTTAATAACTGACACATTTTGAACTCATAAATTCCCACAATTGGTTGAAAAATATTTGGTGGGAAAACAAAATCAATCTGGGTATCATAGCCTGGATAAACCACATCAACCAGAGGATGGGTTTCTAACAACTGAACTGCTCTATGAAGATACTCTTGTGAAATTGTAGAGGCATATATTCCAAGTCCACCCCCAAACTTAGAATTTTGGGTGTCTCTAAATAGACTAGTCACAATATTCCTAATTTCTAGACCATCAGGTTCTGAAAAGGTCAATTGCTTTATCTAAGTTATAATCGGGTGGTTCATCCTCTAAATGCATCGATGCATACACAAGGTAGTAGGACTTATGTCCTTAATATCCTCTATGGTCCACCCTAAAGTTTCCTTATTGTCTTGAAGCACGGTCTTTGGCCTACCCTCATGATCACTATCCAAATCGGAAGCTATAATAACAGGGAAAGTCTCAGATGGGCCTAAAAATGCATAATTAGGGTCCAGCGTAGGAGGATCTCTAGGCTCTTCGAAACAAGGGCTTAAGCTAGATTCAGTAGCTAATAATGGTTCGAACCTAGCTTTCCATTTGTCGGTATCTAACATAGGAATAGAATCCAACAAAGCATTTACTTGTTCAATGTTGCTATCATCGTCAAAATCCATGCTAAAATGGGCTAGACAACTCTCTAATGGATCTTCCGATAAGGTGTTTGGTAATGACTCCTGAAATAAGGTTCCTATCATGTTCACCTCTTCAATGCACGTGTCATCTAGCTCAGAATGCAGCTTATTGACATTAAAAATATTCAACTCAATAGTCATATTACCAAAAGATAGATTCATAATACCACTTTGACAATTTATGATCGCATTAGACGTAGCTAAAAATGGGCGACCTAAAATCACAGTATCCGGGTTCTCTGGGTCGGGGACGGGTTGGGTATCTAAGACCACGAAATCCACGGGATAAATAAACTTGTCGACCTCAATAAGAACATCTTCTATCACACCACGAGGAATTTTAATGGACCTATCATTAAACTGCGGTGTTATCTTGGTAGGTTTCAATTCACCAAGCCCTAGTTGTAAGTACACATGGTACGGCGGTAAGTTCACACTAGCTCCTAAGTCAAGTAAAGCTTTATCTACCCGATGTTTTCCTATCGTGCAAGCAATGGTAGGGGCACACGGGTCTTTATATTTAGGAGTTGTGTTGTTCGAATGATCGAACTTACATGACTAGCTAAAAAGGCTTTTTAGGGACACTAAGCTTGCGCTTTCGCGTACACATATCCTTAAGGAATTTGGCATAAGCCGGAAGTTGCCTAATTGCTTCTAGTAACGGAAGGTTTATGGTACCTTTCTTAAAAACATCCATTATGTCATTAAAGTTGGATTCACTCTTTGTTGGTACTAATAGCTGTGGAAATGGGGCTCTAGGCATAAAACGAGGGCCTCTCGGGAACCGAATTGACATCATCGAGAGATTTTATCAGTCCCTCGATTATGGATGGTCCGGGGGTGAACTCTGATATGCTCACTATCGGGCATGGTTACCCGATTGTCTCTTTTGCTCTCTGCCACTCCTAAGGGTTCTAATTGAATTCAAGCTGGTGTGATGGTTTTCACCTACTTCATGAACTCCTCTAGGGTTTGTTTGTGTTTGACTAGGGAACCTACCTTTTTCTCTCAAAAATTCATTTATCAGACCGACACAGGTTTTTAACTCGGAAATAGCACGACTATTTTCTTGTCCTATCTGTTACTAGCTTGTAGACTTTGTTTCTACTGATAGCTGAAATTTTGTAGTTTCTTGAGTTAACAAGTTGAGAGACTCCTCTAAGCTTAGGATTTTCTTATCGAGTGATTAAGCCGAGTTGGTCTGAAGGATTCTTAGTATAGCCAAAACCTGGGGGAACATTCGAATTACTAAACTGACCTTGGTTATGGTCCTTAGACCATGAAAGGTTCGGATGGTTTCTCCAACCGGGATTATAGGTTTACGAATATGGGTCAAACTTTTGTGACGGTTATCAAATCTAGTGTTATTATTATAAAGAGCATTGGCTTGCTCTTCAATAGTCCAGCCTTCCCAAAAAGGCTCCACTCTACCACTAGTGTGACCCAATTCTAAAGCTTCCAACCTTTTAGCTATTCTTTTGCAATTTTGGCATCGATTCAAAGCCTCCTTCTACCCTATTAACGTTTCCTCTTCCTAGAAGAATTGTTTTCTTGGGTTCCCTACTATTTTCCCATTCTTTTGGGTCTTTTCGGCGATTTCATGCAAATATGTCATCGCCTCATCAACTGTTTGGTTTTCAAACCCACCTGTACACATAGATTCTCTTTTGTGGTTGTAGTGGAATAATCTAAACCCTCATAAAGGATCCGAACTAACCTAACCTTTTCGAGACCATGATGAGGACATTGGGCTAATAAATCATTGAACCTTTCCAAATACCTATACAAAGATTCTCCCTCCTGTTGAGAAAACGTGCAGATTTGCATCCTAATAGACGATGTTTTGTGCCTAGGGAAAAACTTGTTCAAAAGGCGGATGTAAGTTGTTCATATGTTTCAATTGAACCGAGAAGCCAAACTATATAGCCACGATTTGGCTTTATCCTTCAAGGAAAAAGGGAATAACTTGAGTTTCAAAGCATCATCATCAAGGTTTCTAATCTTTAGGGTACTACAAATTTCCTCAAAGTCCCTAACATGGAAATAGGGGTTTTCATTTTCTTTCCCTAAGAAGATTGGGAGCAGTTTGTAAAGTCCTAGGTTTAAGTTCATAAGTTGCTCTTCATTTGGCTAACTTTGATACACAAGGGACGAGTAGTCCTAGTCGGGTTCAACAAAGCTTTCAAAGTTGCCATTTCTGGTACTATCGGAATATTAGGGATTGTCTCCTTAGCGGACGTTCAAAAACGGACTCTTCAAAAATCGGACTTTCTAAATTGAGGTAATCGAGGACGTTTAGAACTACTAGGTTTTTCTTTAACAAATCTACCTAGGGCGTCTCTTTTACGTTCAGGCATGCAAAAGAATAAGGAAGGGAATTCTATGCAATCACAAATCAAGGCCGACTCAACCAAAACAAACCTAGAGATTTCTAGCAAACAAAAAGCATGATGGCTCCACTTAGATTGTTTCTAGACCGACTTCTAATCCTTGAAAAGGAATTCGTTACAATTTAAGCAAACCCTCTGGAATCAATCCGAGTCAAAGTAAGTTGAATAGAGGCGAGGAAGCTCGGTGGAGCTTTGATACCCAAGGCCTCACCGGAATTACAATACGGCGAGTCACGCATTCAACTCACGAAACCTTTATGAACTTGAAGTGTGCTTAAAAGAGTAACCAATATTTTTCGAATGACTTTCCTATTAAGCTCGTTACCCTATCGGTCTTGTTCTAGTCAAAATTTTAAGGCTTAGGTTCGCGTAGGTTACGTGTTCCTAAAGCGGGCAAGAAGAGAAACGGTGATGAAATCCGAACCCTTATCTTGTATGGCCAGGCCTTGCCCTTTACTATAAAATTAAAGCGGCCGTATTCAAGTCCTCAAAGCATATATGCAAACGAATGAGTCCAAGAACTCGCCGACGGGGATTCGCGAGTGTTTAGAATCTTACCTCCCGTTCCGGACGGGGGATGAATCGGTTGTAGTCGACTCGGGCCACTCGACTCCTATGTCGGTGTATGCAGACCCAAGGTGCGAGACAATATCGTAATTGTCCTCCTTCTCTGCAAACGGTTTATATTTAAAAGTACCCTTACGTAGGGTTTAAAAATAATGTCCAAAGTCCCAAAAATAATGTCCAAAAAGTCCAAAAATAAAAAGAAAAATTACAAAAATAATTATAAACCCTAATACAGTTTTTCCGAAAAAAAAACCCTAAAAAATAAATAAAAATCAAAATAAAATTCTCTTTCTTTTCCTCGTTTCTTTTCGCTTTGTCTTTGACTCCAAGTCTTTAATTATTCACCAAATCTTTGGCTCAGCTTTCTTTTCGATCCGAGATCCAAAACATGTAACCACAAGACAAATACCCAAGAAAACGTAAAATAGAACAAAAGAATAAAATAAAAAATAAAAAATAAAAAGAAAAAGAAAAACAAATCTAAAACCCTAAAAACAAGTCCGCGTAAAAGCGGCAATTTAAAAAATTGATGTGATATTAACAAGTTGTAGTAAAGTGGTAAGAAAGATGTCGTTCCTCTCAGACTTGTGAAGGATTTTTAGACTCAAATATAACTAGAAAACTCAAATAAGCTTGTATCAAGATTTTAGAAAGACTTGAGACTCGAGGATTCCACTATTTTCCAATTTTTATGTGATTCATTATTAATAATTATCATGCAATTCATACGTTCAATTGATTCTTAAATATTGTCAATAGTAGATTTTCGAAATACTGGTTGTTAATCTCAAGCATGGAACATCAAGTGCCCTAAGCTAAGCATGCACCATCAAGTGAAAACACAAAGAGTTAGCAAAAATCTTTATTTCAATTTCGATTCAATGCAAATAATCATAAAAAGAATTGCAGAAATTAATTAAATAAATATTACCACATATTTGTTGGAAAAATAGCTTCCTCCATCGCCTCAGCAAAGGGGTTTAGCTCCTCATAATAATCACTTGCTCAAAATACATGTTTATAGCCCAAAAGTTGATTAAAAGGATGAAAAACAATAAAACAGACTGTTTGCAACGCTGTAATGGCGTTACAACGCAGCTGTTACAAAGAACCGTTACAGAGACAGACTTATGTACTGTTGAATTGTCGTTGAATTTAAGACCCGTAAAACGACTGTCCGAGAAGGCCTATTGTTCTTCGTGTTCTTCAGCTACACCAGCAGAACCCGATTCTCTGAAACTCCTCCTGTTGATCTCTGCTGTGTTCTAAAGCTCCCCAAAAGTATCCGTAACCTTCAATACCCCTCTCTGGGATTCGACCACACCTTTTATAGACCTCAAAACCCTTCAAAACCCGATAAAATTTCCTCTCTTCCTTTCCGTGCAAGTCACGGCAATAATATCTCTGCCGACTTACTTACACAATTCTAACCTGTCCAAACCATCCCAAACTCTTTATTAGGTAATTACGTATCTTAGGAAGGATTTTCTGCGATTTAATCTCCCTGAATATTCCAAAATCAAGCCAACAGAGACCCGTGTAAACTCATTCCCCTGTTTTTGCTCTAACTCGATTTCTAGCCACTTTGGGTTCCATACAACGACTTTACCAGGCCTGTTTAGGCCTAATAAGTAAACCCAATCAAATTCAGCCATTTAGTCTCGATAAAACTTGATCAAAATCTCAACCCTAATCTGCAACTTCAGTGACACTAGTTTTCCCGCCAAAACTCATTTTTGAATTTGTTGAAGATGACCTCCCCCTATCCAGAGTGGGGGTGCGAATAGCAGCTGCCTTGGGGTGTCCTGAGGGTGCCCCTTAGTAATTAGGGTACCCCTTATCCATTTCCGGGGTGCGAATAATAATTTTCTCCCACGAGCGCAAATACCACTTTTCGAGCCAATTTTCCCGCAAAACCTTATTTCTCCAAAAACACCTACAAAGACATAAAATACCAAAATAAGCGCAAAATCGAGTACTAACATTACAGAGAATTGAGACTAATATAGACACATAAATGCGTCTATCACCTAGGGGTTCAAAGGCTTGATGCACATGCTAAGTGCATTCGTTTTTCCGTCGACAAAGATTAGGTTTTATGTTTCAATCAATGTAGTAACCAAAATTGAATGAATAAAGTAAATTACATCTTCCATATTATGTCAGCCGGCAAGGTTGTATTTGTTTTTCATGCCGAGATTAATATAGCCGGAAGGGTAGGAAATATTTACATGCCGGCCGCAAGATTGCTGCCCAAGATAGTCGGCGTGTTCTTCATCCGAGGACCATTCCTAGCGGATATATGGTCGGCATCTTATTCAAAGTTGAACCTTCCGGCTGGCAGCGATCGCTGACTTATTCAAAGTTGAACCTTAGACGTATGTTTGGTAGGAAGATTATTCAAACCACGACCTTCCTAGCTCTATGCATTTTCAAAACCAAAATTTTTAGATCGAATCGAACTCATACGACGTATCAAAAGGTTAATCTACTGAATTCATAATTTCAAAATTTTAATCTAAACTCAATTAATTAATCTAATCAGAATTTTAGTATTAATTAACCAAGGGCATATTAGCCATTTAGAAAAAATAAGGTTAAGGGGTGGCTTGGTTTTACTTCATAATGACCAGATTTTGTCTTATTGGGTATACCCCAATTAGTTTGAGTATACCCCAATCTCGCCAGGTTATTTTAGGTAAGACATATTTTTTTATTTTAATTTTCCTGGGTGAAATATCCAAATTGGCTATATAAACAGTAAATTTATGATTTTTGGCTATGTAAACAGTATCAAAAACTAAGAATCTATTTCACCCAGGAATTTTCTGTTTTGGTCTTTCTGACCAATTTTGTGCTCTTTTTAACAGAGATATAGATATTTTCTAAAAACATTAGATGATAAAAAAAGAGCTTCTCCATTTCCAAAGGAATAATCAGCTTGATTTCAACATAACGTTAAAAATTACTCCACGGAAACACTTCGCCTGGTGAGGGCATTAGTGAGAAATTCCTCCAGGGATCAACTTGAAGTTCCATTGTTACTGGTATAAAAAGATGTGAAAAACAAGATCCACCCAAGATGAACAAGATGATAATGTTATGAGAGGAAAAATCATTGTGCTACAAGTTGTTGTTGTTGTTGAAGAATCGGCCATGAATTTGTTGGATCATGATTTGGGTAGTGGGGGCTGGGATTCTTTCTTTCTCAATACAGATGCAGATTTGCAACGAAGTAACGGAGAAATGGGAGACAACTATTCTACTTATAAGGCTTGGGATTAGAGATCTGGTCCTTTATTTTAGGGTTTAATTAGGATCGTTTGATTGAGATGGCTGTGATCGTGTGTCTTGTACACTTGAGTTTTAAAGGGATATATCTCTTGAGTTGTGTCCACTGGGAGGTTCATTTTTTACACAGTTAGTTTGAGTCATTTCCAAAAATCCGTTCAGTTTCTAACTATAAGATTGTGATTGTTTTTGCTATTCTTGAATTTCCGATTGAGTTGTTTCATTCTAGTATAAATGGTGAAAAAACTGCATTATATGTTTTCAATCAACCCTCTCAGTGCATTTGGTGCTGCTGACAAACTTATTACTGCTCTCGCTCTACAAGCCTTACAAACATAGGTACGTGATTTAAGTTTGCAACCCCCTGTGATTTTGCTTTTTTAGCGATCAAAACTTTGAACATTTTTAAAGCTAAATTTTGTTTTTGTTTCGTTTTTACAAGTGCATAAGTTGGTATTGTTGCAAATTGAGTTTGCACAAGGGATGTTGTTTGCAACTGAAATAAGGGTCTACTTGTGATGACATATGTAGCAGTTCCATATGGTTGTTTAAACATTCAGGTTCCCTTGTTTTTCCTATTCAATTCACTTATTTTGACAACTATTTGGATGTTTTTTATTTTCATGAGAGGTTGGAGTTGGACTCAGTTGTGACCGGTGGAGCATAACAGACTTATCAAAGAGTATTTGGCTGCCAAAATTGCTAGTTTATGCTATTTTAAACCCTGAATTCACCACAAAAATTTTGAAACTTTTCATGACCCTTGTAAGATGCGAAAAATTATCCTACAAAAAGTTGTTGAATAATCAAAATTTTGGGTTCATTAAAATTAGCATGGTATAAGAAAATTGTTGTCTGATGTAAGCTAACTAGTAAGAATGGTGGTCAGAAAGATCCATCCCAAGAGACGGAACCACCCAATGAAGCAGCACACCCACTGCATGTAGCAAGTCTTTGTTGGTCATTCCGATCTTGTAGAATTTGATCCTTTTATTTCAAATTATAGCTACAGTATTACATTATTAACATTCTTTTGACATACAAAATTGAAAGAACTACTAATTGCAACTCTCAAATACATTACACAAAGAAGATCCTCTATAATGGGAAAGAGATATTATTTTCTTGGACTTCCCGGATGAAAAATCAGCAGTAGAAAAAAAGTTGCACTTCAAATCTATTTCTGCAAGTTTCAAGTCTTTATCTTCTTCTTCATTTCTTCTTGGCTTAAAATCTTGAAAATCATGTTTCCCGCTCTTTAAGGAGAATTCAGATAAAGAACTTCCCAAGGCAACTATCACAATAAATTACTTTTTTGAGAGGAAATGTCATTATGCTATAAAATTAAGGTTGATGATGATGCTTTTAAGAAATCTTCAATGGATTTGCAGTGATGTATCTTTTTTTTTTTTTTTTTTTAGGTCTAGGGTTTCCTTTTTGCTCTACATTGAGGAATTAGTCATGGGGGAGGAGAACTGCTTTCTTTTTATAGGGCTTGGAGAGCTTCCCGTTTTTTGTTTAGGGTTAATTTGTGAAGGTTGATTATTTGTTATGCATGATCTAACGGATGATCGGTATATATGGGCTGACCGTATAGTCTGACCGGCATATTCATAGACGGCTTAGATTTAGGGCTTGGTACACGTGTAGGTTCATTTTCAAAGTCTTGCTAAAATTCCACGTGATGTTGAAGGGCCAATTTATTTTTTGTTTAATCTACGTCCATTCAAGTTGAGAAATTCGTTCAATTTCCGACCATGTTCTCCTGGTCAATTCCGGCATGTTTAACAACAAGTGTGTATAAAAAATGAAAAGTGCATTATATGAGGTAAACGTTTATTCAAACAGACTCAAAAGATAACAAGGTAGAGAGAAGGAGTGCAAATCTGTTCACACTCCTCTAATGAGTGTATATTTCACAAATTCTTCTGATTGGTTGATTATTTAACGGATGGCCCCATTACCCTCCATGTTTAGAATCATGACCCTCGTTACATAACTCCCTAAATTAAATCAAGGGTAGAGATTAAAAGTAGGTACACTTGAGCAGTTGCTCTAACATTCCCCTCAAACTGATCACTCCGATAGTGCATCAGTTTGCCTTGAAAAGTAGAGAAAACCTGCTCATGGAAAGTCTTCTCATACACAACCAGCAATATCCAAGCAGCTGCACTCTGTATGGAAATACGAGACCACTGCTAAGCTTACTAGTTATGGTGAGCACTATCACGAAGGGAAAGAGGTATAAGTTCCTTCACTTTTGTAGTTCATTTACTTGAGCTCATAGGAACAAATCTACTAGTCGTACTATTTACAATTGTTTTGTTGTGAATACAGGTGATGAAGTGAGAACCGGATGCTGGTTGATACAAGCTCTTCAGATGATCTTTCAACAAGTATATGACCAAAAAGTATGTTTATTGTTTAACCAGTTCTTAAGGATAATTCACCGTGCTTGTAGTGTGTGTAACCAATTCTCAAGGATAATTCACTGTCCTCTTATATGGATGTGTGGTTCGTGCAGGGGATTGTCTGTAGCAATCATGGATACAAAAGTAGATGAATGAACCTGATTATACTCAAGAGAAAACAAGCTTGTAGTGGGTCAGTATTTGATGTAAAGCTCATAAATCATCAATACGTAACTTGTCATTTATGCTGTTGGTTCTTAATTCGAATTGTATTTATTTTGCAATCTGCAGACCATTACATGGTGGATGTCTATAGAAGTTTCTCATTGTGATTGAGTGCGAGTTGAAGAAAAAAAAATGATGAGAAGCTCAAAGGAAGAAGAAGTTCATCCAAGCTTCTCAAGCTAGCCAAGATTTTTGCTGAAGCTGCGTGACAAAAAAGCATTCAAATCTGGTTTTGGAATCTCCCATAAGATCAGACCTCAATATGAATGCTTTTGAAGATCCATATGTCTTCGCTGCAACCTCTAGTCATGCTCCGTTGATTTCAGAAACTGTTGGAGATGATGAGTATTTTGTGGAGATGCTCAGGTAAGAATGTTGGTTTCAGAACTTATTCATTTTTTATTTTATTTTTTTATCTTCTTTATGTACATGGACATCTGAACATTCATTCACCTCTTGATACTGTCAGGGAGATGATGAATATTCAGATGAAGATGCTCATTTCAATACTTGTTTGTTTGTTTATTTTTTCCTCATCTTTATATACATGGAGATTCATTCACTTCTTGATGCTGTCAGGAAACTAGATGACCGTGGATTGTAGTTATTCAATCACAATGTTTTTTTATGGAGGTATGTGTCTTCACATACTCATCATGCCTTTGGTTTTCACTGCCTATAGTTTATTATTTCCTCCCCATGTTGATTTAAGCAATGAAGTCACTCTGTAATTGTGATTTGTTGATGCTGCTGTTGTCTTGATGACGGGTCTTACTAGTATATTGTATGTTGTAGGCATAAAGTATGAGTCTATTCTTCCTTGTATTGATGCCTTAATGTAATCTGTGATTAAATCTTTTGGCAATTGGGTCTTTTTGTCATATTTAAATTTACGGTTTTGCATGTTAGTGAAGCCATGAAACTATCATTCTGCTTTCAATCTACTGATTAGGACCTTTTTTTTATTCTCATCTGTTGATTAGTACTTATGCTCTCACATATTTTACTGAATTTCATATTCTTGTTTTCTCCCCCTATATGCTTAGCCTGTAATGTTGGATTGTTTTAATTTTCTGTCTGATTTTGGTCCTTTTCGTGTTTGCAGTCGATGCCGGAGTTATTGTTAACCCAAAGGGAAAAATGAAAGGTTGGTAATTTATTTTTATTTTGTTCTCTCTTGCATAGTAAGAAATAAGTATATTGGCTTCAAGATGGCATACACATACTCTCAAGATGTTTTGGCTAAATAAAACTTCAAGATATTAGCAAGTTCGCTCATTAACTTTTTCTCTTATTTTGACCTGAATTTAACTGTAGTCTTTATGTATGTGCTGGCTGTTTGTGGTTGTAATACATGTAGTTTCTTTCTGTAATATTTCAAAATAACATGAAATAGAAGAATATATCCAGGTGCACGCCAGCATCTCTAAAGCTGGATATGTATACCTATATGACCATAACTAGAAATTCCTTAGTCAGGAATAGGTCGTCACGAGGAATGTTGCTGATTTTCTAATGTTAAGGTTCAGCAGGTCTATGTAAACTTTCCAGTGTATGGATTTATTGTAGTACATGTTCTAGCTACAAGTGTGATATTGTTGATTATCATCTTTTATTTCGTTAGTCTTTTGAAATAAAAATTAGCGATGCTCCGGATCTTTTAGTGTTTGATAGTGAGTTCATCTTTGGTGGTTGTTACATATTGTCCTGTAGTCTTTTACTCCTCCATTATACATTGTTACTCTTGATGTGAATTGTAGTTCGATAACCTCTATGGATGCCATCACTCTCTTCCAGACGGTCTCATGAGGGACACTGTTGTCATGATTGTTGGTAAGATCGGTGTTGTTGCTGCATGCAGAGATGTCAGAAAGGGGTGTGCTTCTTCATTTCTGCTCTCAAGCAAGCTGGTGCCCAGGTCATAATCACTGAAACTGATGTTGAAAATCCTAGGACTTGTAGCACTTCCCTTAAGAAACCTTGAATTTATTAATTAGGAGTAGAATCCACTTCTGTATGATTCTGAACCAAAGTTTCTGAATAATTCAATGTGATGGAATTGTTATTTGGTATTAGATGAAGGGTATTGCAAGGAATTTGAATTATCATTTGAATTTTACTGTAATTTGAGTTCGAGTCTGAGCTATTTCAGCCCAGTCAAAAAGGCTGCAGTCAGCCAGTCAGGTCTGATTTTTTTTAATATCAAAAATGAATCAACGACGTGTTCCAGGTCCAAAAATATTGTATACCACATGTATATGCATTTCCCACATCTACATGTATATATGTACTAATGAACAACACGTCGTCGTGCTTAATTAAGTTTGGCTTTCTCGAGAGACGAATCGTGTCGTGCTTAATTAAGTCTGGTTAAATCGTGATGGACCCAAATTTGTCCAACGAGCTCATAGCACATGGCTTCTGTTCAACGACTAACAGCCCATGCGGGTCAAAGCACAAATTACGCGGTTTAGTTAGAGTCTAAATTTTGGGATCATCTCGACCGCTCTTTGACCCATATACATACACACCACCTTTTCTTAGAACATTGATGAGATGATACTACTCGAGGTCGTCATACAGAAACCCTAGAAAAAGTTCAGGTAAATGGTTTGTATACCGGGTTTGAGAACTTTACAGTCTATGAATTCAGACTGACTTTGTAAAACATACAAGTATGTTTACCTATCTCCAAGAATTTCTATTCTTACATAAATGATCTGAAACATTCCTAGGAGCCATATGCAATATGCACATTTGCTTAATTGGGCAATTTCCAAATGATCAACTTGAAACAAAAAAAGTTCTTGAACAATCAATTTGTATTTAACTAAGATTGTTAAGGAATTAGAACATCCAATGCTTGAATAATAGTTCTATATTTTAACCAAGACAAGCTTGAACTCAAAATTTCTTCTTCGCAATATTAAATCTACTAAAATCATATTCTCAGAAGATATATATAATGGTAAATTCCATGAGTAAATATAATATGTCAGTCTTCACATATCTCTTGTTGATTAATCCTCACAAATGTTTTCATTTGTTCATCAATCTCCGAGGGTTATTCAGTGATGTCTCATACTCAACTACCATACTCCAATCGTAGTATGAGACTTGACTTTAGTAGACTATAAATCAAGATATATTTTTGTACATCTACCATTGTGACAAGCTAGCAAAACTTATGAAGTTCGACCGATTTATACTCTAACACTATCTTTTTGGTTACTATATTGAAACTATAACCAAATAAATGGCAAACCATAATGCTTGGCCTTATAGAAACACATTGTTACACACGTTGTTTTCCCTACAAGAAGAGTCTAAAATTACAAATAAAAGATAAAATATGGACTACACTAATTAAGCTCCCGGGTATGCTCTCTAATAAACAAACAGAGCGAAAAAAATTAGATCTTTATACCTTGTGCCGCTGCTGAATTTAGTAATGATAGTCAATGGGTGTTGTGTTAGGCGGAAAGCAGGGGTAAAAAAAAAAGTTTGGCAATAAATTGGGACACTCTGAAGTGATTTTTGGTCTTTGGTAAAAAATTTACTGCCAATTTTGTTGGTAAAGAAAATTGGCAGTAAAAAAATAAACAATTTACTGCCAATTTTGTTGGTCTTTGGTAAAGAAAGAATTTGATTCTATTTGTTTTGTTGATGAAGTGATGAACCGGCATAAAACCTTCTTTAAACCTCTTTAAGTTTAGTTTTACTTGTAATTCTTTGGTTTGTTCTTTTTTTTTTCATTTCTTGTATGATTTATGGTGATATAAGCGTCTAATATCTCCAATTTTTTGAGTTGTAAATATTTTTATTTATTTTTTTTGATCCAAAAATAAAATTGTTTTTTTTTTGTGTGTGTGATTAAGATTTGATTTGAAAAAACTTAAAAAACGGTCGGAGCTGGAGTTACATCAATAACAAAGCCATCTGATATGGAGTAAAGGAAAGTCCCTCCGTTAATATTAGATTTATCTACTGAAATTTGTTGCATAATGCAAATAGCTGATGTGCCTTCCCAATCAAAATTACATCTAAATATCTTTGTCTTTTTTTGCAAAAGTGTTAGCTACTTAATTTATAGTTCTATAAGTGAACCGAAAACCCTAAAAATTAGAACAAGATTTAACTAAATTATACGCTGCTTTTAAAAAGAAAAGCTTTATTGCGCCAAGAGATAATACGTCGCTTCTCATTAAGAAACCTTTTCTACACTACACCAAATCCGTGCTTTAGCAACACTTCATTTTCGGAGATGCGCAACGGATATAGACGTTGCACAGTTAACAACGTTAATATACGTTGCGTACCAAATTATCCGTTGCACAAATTATTAATATTAACCAGGGGTACAACGTATGTTAACGTGTATATGCGTTGTACACCGTATGGCATTTTTGTAATATATTGGTTTTTTAATTTTCTGATATTTTATTTTTTCTATTTTTCATCGATATTTTGGGGAGAAGAGAAAAATTCTCTCTTGTTCTTCACAGACCTCCTCTCTTCTTCGTCAAAACATACTCAATACTTCGTAGAGAAGAGAAAACTTTTTCTTGAAATCGAAACTTTTCTTCACCAAAACCCATTTCTATATCCGCTTAGTTTCATATACCTAATCCCATCAAAACCCATCTTCAAGAAATCCCGATCTACAACAATGGTTCCTAAACCTAATTGTTTCCATGAAACCAAATCAAATCATTCAACCTATGATTCAAAGAAAGGTTTGTAGGATTTTCTCAATGTATAAACTAGTTTGTGGTTAATTTATTTTCATCCTAAATCATTTGATAGAGTTAGGGTTTTTGATTTTGACCTAAATAGTATCTCAAAGAGTTATGTTTTTCGATTTTGACCTAAATAGTATCTGAAAGAGTTAGGGTGTTTGATTTTGACCTGACTAGTATCTGAAAGAGTTAGTGTTTTTGATTTTTTGTTTTTTTTTTCAGATTTGAAGTATTGGGTATGTTTTGTTTTTGTTGAACATGAAGTTTTAAGTATTGGGAGTTGGTTAATTAAGGAGGGTTTAGAGTTTGTGAGCAAAATTGGATTATTGGGTTTGATTAGAACCGAATTTGCAGGCTTAAGCATGGCGAGGAATGAGCTATATAACACATGAAACAAACAAAAACGGCTTGGTTCATAACCAGATTCACGTCACCTGTGAAAGTGTTCGATAAAAAGTCCCAAAAAAGAAACTACGGTTTCGGTTCCTTTCTCTTGGCCTTGTAATACCAAAATTGTTATTTGGTATACTAAAGAATTAAGTCACTTTTGTCCTTGTAATACCAGCTTGTTATTTAGTCACACTACCTTATACGGAATGAGGTACAACACTATCCAACTATTGTTTCTAAATGTTGTACTCATTATCTTACCGGATTTAGATAATAGTGTTTTTCCATTGTGTTAATGGGAATATACATTGACTAAGTGAATCTGATGAAGTTCATTTTTCATTTATTAGAATAAGTCAGTTGACGATTGATACTTGAGACAAGGGTAACCAAGATGGTTGACTGTGCATATCCTTGTGATAATAATGGCACATGCCTCATACCGTAGAATGAGATACAACACTATACGCCTACATTCATTTAGATTACATATTTGCAATTGTTTAGTTTGTGGATTCATAATGGCTTGATTGTTGATAGATCATCTAGGTTTGTTTGTTAGATACTTAAGGAATTTCAAGTTATGATTGATGATACAACTATGATAAATTTGCATCCATTTTTATGACTCTTGGCATGATAATTTGGTAACAATGACGGTTTTGGTTTTAGATGCGTCTGCGACTTACTTTTAGTGTACCCAATACAGACAACTCGTGTCTAATAAAGTTGCTTTTGCAGTAAAACATTTTAAAGACAAGCCATTACGAAGCCCTCAACGACCCGACTTTGTTAGGGAAAAACGGTTGGAGAAACGATGACAAGTGAAGCCAGACTTGCAAATGGATGTCTAGCCATACTTGCCGTCGCTCGTATTTTCAACCACATATCATGTGGAAAAACGGCTACGATTTTTGACCAGAATCGGGAGTTGCTCACTGGTATAACCTACGCAGGAGCGTCCAATATGCAAAAAGGATTTTGTTGTAGCTAATAACTAACAAGGTATGCCTATGTGTTTTTTTTCTCATATACTCGTTATAAAACTTGGCATAGATTTCCATTCCACTGTTTCCAAATTTCTTGTTTGAGGATAAAGTGAAAGCACCACAAGGAGAGCAAACAACAACACTTTAGTCCTGGTAGAAGTTGCTTTGCCTAAGACAATTGTTTCCTTCTCCCTCGTAGCATTACATTACAACTAATGATGTACTAATACCCTTATTCTTCTTTCCCATGCCAGGTTTATCTAGAGAAAATCTTGAGAAAACTTGAAATTGATTCATTTGTCAAGACCTAAAAGAGCATCAAAGTTAATTTGTTTTTCCTCAAGTTGTTCACTCTTTTCTTTTCGCTTCATTACTTGTTGTTTGCGCGAACAGATCAATGTATCAAACATCATTGTCAACCTTCACATTTGGGGGCCAGGGTGGTTGGCGCCTGGGTAATGTTCTCGTGGTAACGATCTTGGCCTTCTTGAGGGTATGGGGTGCAGTTGATGATTTTGCCATCTTCTAATGCAGTTAATATACCAAAAGAACTTTTGTTTAAATTATTTAACAGCTTTTTGCTTTATTTAACAGAAGCTCTTTGCCCAATAACTTCACTGCTCGATCGAGAAATGATTGAGCATAATCTTCTTGAGTGCAAGCAAGCTTTACAAAAAATATGAGGTTAGACATTTAGGCTATGGAATTTATTCTTTGTTCTTTCTTCCTCTCACGTGACTATGAGAAGTGCATAGATCGTTTTTTACCGATCAACTGTGAGTTTTCTCTTTTCTCGATGTAGCTTTGAGGAATTAGGGGCTTTGATGGGAATTGCTCCTCCAAAGGTGTGGATTTTGAGTTCGTTACCATCATGGAGGTTCAGTTTTATATTTTAGATCGGTAGATAAACATCAGGTTAGATCTTTCTCCTCGATGTATGGTTACTTTTAAGACTCATGGAAGCTCAATTTGAGTCAGTTTTAATTTTTGGATCAGGATGACTAGTTTGCTACCTTTTAAGTTCATTATGTCTTTAGTTTGTACTTATGTAACATAATTTGAAAATATTGCACCAATTCATGAAGTAAGTTGAAAATCTTAGGACCGTAGGTTGATATGCAAAGATAGTATTGAGGCATGAACCGTATTTTTACTATTTCCTTTGTGCGAAATGACCTATATGAATGTGCTCACGTTGCCTCGTGAGTTGGAGGACCGAAGTAATGTTTGCCCCGTAGGATGAGGAATTGTTGGAGACATCAAACCAATCTGAATTTGGTTTTGCACGAGTCTTCCACAAACCTTAGGAATTCTCTTAAGTTATCTTGTGTTTTTTCCCATGTGACTGCTTCGATGCCGATTATGTCTGAATTGAGGCGCCAGTCAAGTGCCGTTGGTAATGATTCCACTACGGTATTTCACAAATTTGCGTAACCTTGTCTCGGTATCCGCTTCGATTAGACATCTACTTCACTCGCATCAAACTTAGCAAAGCAAGGAGCTAGGGGTTATTGGTCACGAGGTAGTTCCACTTCTTCTGGGTTATGATACATTCAATCTGTGTGTTTCTTTTTTTACTCGATTCATTAAATATTTTGTCTAACTAGCTTTCTTTTCCAATTTTTGCAGTATTTTCATAACTGGAGTGGAATCAAGTTGAGTCGGAAGATGATGAAGAGGCCACTTGGTGTTGATTCAACTAAACAACTGATCCTTCGATTAGGATAGTGAGGTACACTTTTGAGTAACTTATTTGTCATGTTATAGCCTATACTATGATGATTCAAATTAGAGGGAAAACACTGGTGAAGCTTAAGAATAGAATTCGAAAATCTCTGATTTTTTTTCCAGATAATTCATGCAACAGAAGATGACGGGAATATTGTATCTCCTTGGAGGTAATTATCTTCCATTTCAAATTTTTCATCACTGTCTTCTTCTTGCAAACTCACTTCTTTTCTCACACACTTTACTTTCTAAAACGGATATGCTTTGGCCATGCTTATGTTGGTGACTTGACTTTCTAGATACTAAAAAGAATGAAGATAACATCATTAGTATTACAATTTTTTCTCTTCAAATCGATTGATTTGAGGTTCTCATTTCAATCGATGATTGGACATTGGCTCTGGACAATCTGTTAGATTAGAAGCCATAACTACAATCAAATGCATCACAACCGATGATTACATCCAACCATTAACCAAATGGCATTTGAATAAAACTTTTCTAATGCTAGTTTCCACCGCCTGGGAAGTGGAAGCCTTGACGTGGGTCACGTATTATTATAGTGACAGGTTTGTTCTTTATTTAATCTAGTTTTTTTTTCCATGAAGAGTTTACTCGAATAAGTGATCTGTCTGTGCATGCTAATCAACATGGATTCCTTATTTGTTGGTAGATCATCATTTTCAAAATTCACTTCTCCGAGAGAGTCCCGATGGATAAATAATGCCCTAGAAACATAGTCTGGAAAGGATACCTTTGAGGATATGACATTGAGTAAAGCTAAGGTACATATTTTAGTCAGTATTAGGAGGACTTGTTTTTTTTTATCGCTTTTTAAACTAGAGACTGACTTCTATGAACGTTACATATTGGTTCTCTCTAACCCTCAGTACATGAATCAGGTATTAGTTTATCAAATATGCCAGGCAGGTTGTTATTGATATATTATTGAACATGTAACTTTTTCTCATATTTTAACGCTACCTTTTGCTTGTTAGGTGTTGGGACTCAATCCCCAACTGCGAGGCCTCGCTTGATTCCAGTTCTCAGTTGCGAGAAATGATGTAGAATCCAGAATTTCTTCGCCAGCTAACCTCTCCGAGACAATGCGGGTAATATCTCTTAAGATAACCAACTACTTCGAGTCGTTTTATTTTCCTCAAGACAAAGTATATGTCGCTGCATGTAGACACGGAAACAATAGTCTGGTTTCATTTTGATAGCTCTTTATCTTTTCTCTGGGTTTTTCAATTTTTGGAAAAGTAATCAATGCTTGCTTGATCAGTTCAAGTGGGTTGTTTTTTTTATTGGGTGATATATTCTGTTTTATCTTCTCCACCGGGAAAGTTGGATAACAGATGACCCTATTCCTATCCACACCAATTTATCGTTTTCATTTCCTGCAGCAAATTATGGCTTTACAACAATCATTTCTTCAAAATCGGAAACAACTAAACCAGTATGTCAGGACATGTTTGTTACGCATTATTTATTTGGAATTTGCACCTCAAATGATGTTGATTTGTTTATCTGTTTCGTCATTTTCCTTACATTTTATGTAAAGGTGTTTGCTTTCCATTACGCTTGACCCACTTCAAATGGCTGACCTTACGTTTGATTAAGTTTTGTTGTGTTATTCCTCATATTCTGTTAATGTTCTCTTGCAGGGATGGTCAGGCTGGTGGTGCTCCAGGTATCTTCTCATTTCTAATGTAGAGGAAGTGAAGAAACTTCGTTTTTCCTGTTGTAAGCATGCCAAGGGTGAGAGAGTACTTTTTCACTATTATAATGGCCATGGTGTTCCAAAACCAACTGGTAAGCACAAGAAGGTATGCAGTTCCAGTTGTTCCTGATTCTGAAGGTTCTTAACTCTGTCCTTTACATTTCTACTTCCATCTTAACTTATTGACAGATCATAGTAATTAGTAGTTCCCTTTCCCCGGATGAGTTAGTTGATATATGAAAATGTAAATTTTCGATTTTGCAGGAAGTGACTCAAATTCGTTCACTCTTGATGCATTAGCCGTTTTTATCTTTCGTGTGCTTCAACGAGAAAATCACCCTGAATGCATCTTTCTTTCACCCAGTCCCTGCTTGGATGCAAATGCAAAGGAGTTTGTATCAATTATATCTTGGAAATTTTGACCCACTTCTCATTAGAAGCTAACATCTGTAGGCTTGACCCAGCCACTACACCGAGTCTGACATCTATAACTTATGTCAGGACATGTTTGTTACACCAAAACAACCATTTTATAATCAATAATTATTCTTGATGGATTGTAATTCGAAGCGTAAATCCCGGAATTTGGCCGGCGGTAACTTTTTTTTAACCTGAAAATTATTGTGCAACGGATATAAAAGTGGGAACATTATGCGTTGCACAAATCACCTGAAATGAGCAACGGATTTAACTGCCACCAAATAAATGAAATGTTGACAAAAAACATAATGGGACCCACAAAAGTGTTATCTGTAAATAATAAGCGCTGCACAAATTAAATTATACGTTGCACAAATAAGAAAAGGTGCAACGGTTGTGCAACGTTTATAAATGTTGTACAAATTAATTTGTGCAACGGATAACGTGCGTTGCACATAAATGCGTTAGCGCCCGTTTGCCAACGTTTATTTCCGTTGCACAAATTATGCGCAACGTTTATAAACGCCACAAAATAGCTGTTTTGGTGTAGTGCTAGTTTGGGGACTAGGCATGTTATTTGGGGCCTACGACTAGAAGACAAAAAAAATTGAAGTAAAATGGATAACTCTTTATCCAACTATTTTAATTGGTGGATAAATTACTCCTGATTAATTAATGTTAATTTGGGAGATTAAGTGATGTTTAATCATGTTAACCCTAAAATCAACTACCGTTAATTCACCATTAAAACTTGAAAAACATTTATCCATTTTTTAAAATAATCAAACCAGAATCTGTATTTGTTAGTGTAATAGTAGACTGATTATAGGTTGAGTTTTTTTAATTGAAGAAAAAAAACCTAGAATCGATTTTTGTTAATGTTCACATAAACCTATTATAGGAAACGGAGTTTATAAATATACACATAAACCGGTTATGCCATATTTTCAGAAACAAAATATTCATTACATAGTTTAGGAAATTAGCGCATTACATATATAAGACAATTCAGTATGCGAATTCTTGAATATGGCACATCAATACATCGTAAATGAACCTCTGAGCATGATGGTACAACACCACATATTCCATGTGGTGAATGAAACTTCTTTTCGCCATTACAAGTTCTCCATAGTTCGTTGAATCGTTCCAGCTACAATTAGATTAATTATTCAATGTTGTATGCAAACATTAAACGATGAGATATGTATTAATTAAGATATTAGATTACTCACTTTTTTAAGAGGAGGAGCTTTTGGATGATAGCCGTTCACCATTTTGCTAACTTTAACATACTCTCACATTGCGCTTTTTATGTATTGGAATCGAAAATCTAAGTCTCTCCATTTACGGTTTTTTGGATTCGTGTTGCGCTCATAATAGAATTCTTTGACTCTCTTCCAATACATTGAATATAGTTCGTTGAGACGTTCATGGAAGACGGGGATGAACGATTTCACGAGTTGCATATCTTCTTCCGGATTCCATTCCATTTTCTAGGATCAGCGTGTAATATTGTAGTGGCTCAAAGAGGTTGTCTTATATAGATAAAGACTCAACGGCTATTTTTTTCGAAATCAATTCACACGATCGGTTTTTAGGGAATGTACACATAAACCTATTTTGGCCTTGCAAAATCATACAAAATATGCCTTGCCACAATCGGTTTATGATATTGCACATGTAATCCGATTCTTGTCAAAAAAAAAAAATTACAGAAAAAGTGTCATTTTTCCTTATTAGAATCAAATTACATGGAATGCCCACATAAACCGATTCTGAAGGTTGTCAAAATTCTAGTTTTTTGTTTTTTTCAGAATCGGTCTTTAACAGTATCCATATAAAACCGATTTTGAACACTTACAAAACAAGTGAATGAAATTCCAAACCGATATATGTGGTGCACTCCTAAAACCCGATTCTAAAATTGTACCCCTGGAGAAAAGGTAGAATCGGTTTTTATATAGGCAAATGTGAAAAAGTGGGGGTACAACAACCTCACCCAATATTTCTCTTAGCAATCTGTATGGACTAACTCCAATATACTTTTAAAAGAATCAACTAGACAGTCAGACTCAATCTTAATGAAAAGTATATCAAAGAGTTATATCTCAATTTCTCGATTCAATACTTACTCAAAATAACAATCTGCGAGTTTAATTGAATACAAGAGAAATTAACTTCAACGGTACCAAAGACCAATGTTCAAGGATCAATCAATTTCAATCAACAACCAAAGGTTGGATTTACGAATTGATCGATTCAACGCAAAACCTGTGATATTTTAATTATATAACAAAATATAATGGGGAAAAGAAATAACACAGACACTAGAAATTTTGTTAACGAGGAAACCGCAAATGCAGAAAAACCCCGGGACCTAGTCCGGATTGAACACACACTGTATTAAGCCGCCACAGACTCTAGCCTACTACAAACTAACCGGTCCTGGACTGAAGTTGAACCACAATCAACCTCACACTGATCCAAGGTACAGTTGCGCTCCTTACGTCTCTAATCCCAGCAAGATACTACCCACTTGATTCCCTTAGCTGATCTCACCCACAACTAAGAGTTGCTACGACCCAAAGTCGAAGACTTTAATAAACAAATATGTATCACACTGAAAAATCTACAGAAATAGATAAATCCGTCTCCCACGGAAATACCTACGAGTTTTGTTCCGTCTTTTGATAAATCAAGGTGAACATGAACCAATTGATATACTGGAAATATATTCCCGAAGAACAACCTAGAAATATCAATCACCTCACAATAATATTAATCGACTAGCCAAAAAAGATATTGTGGAATCACAAACGATGAGACGAAGATGTTTGTGACTACTTTTCTGTCTTGCCTATCGGAGAAATTAATCTCAAGAAAATTTTACAATTGTACTCAATGCGATAGAAATGGCAAGATCAGATCACGCAACTACAGAGAAAATAGTTGGGTCTGGCTTCACAATCCCAATGAAGTCTTTAAGTCGTTAACCTACGGGGTCTTGGTAGAAACCTAAGGTTAAAGGAGAATCGACTCTAGCTTATACAACTAGTATCACACAAGAGGTGTGGGGATTAGGTTTCCCAGTTGCTAAAGTTCTCCTTTATATATTCTCTAAATCATGGTTTGCAATCTAAGTTACCTTGGTAACAAATTATTCAATATTCACCGTTAGATGAAAACCTGATTAGAATTAAGCAAATATCTTTCAACCGTTAGATCGAACTTAGCTTGTTATACACAAATGAAATGCACATTCATTTAGGTTTGTGTAACTGTATCTAAACGTGTACACCTAGTTGGTTCAATAGTAGTTAACCAAATGGTTAGCCATATGAGCACTTTCATATCAACCTTATTCATCTTCACCATAACTAGTTCAAATGACTCAAAAGAACTAGTTAGAGAGTTGTTCAATTGCTTAGATCTCATAGAAGTATATAAGACACAATCGAAGCAAAAACGATTTTGATTCACTCGAATCGATTCATGAACATTATAGCCACGGTTTGCAAATAAGTATTCCTTAGTTTATATATATCTTAGTTCACGAATAAATCGTTTTTAGTAAATAACCCACTCAACTATGCATACATGTACGCATACTTAGGTACCTGGTTTGAGTTTGTTTTCAGTTCACAAACTCTAGCAGAAATTCATGGGACGTGAACTTCCGACAGTACGCGTACGGGTACGCAGACTTAGCTTCCGGACTTCCTGAGCCAGTAAAGTACGCTTACTTTAGTTCAAGGATTTTGGACTTACACAAGTATGAGTTCACATACAATTTTTATATCCATTCAAGGTTATATATTCTAAACTCTCATTTCAATCATTGAAACATTTTTAGAGGATGTTATATAGTTGTTATTCACAAACTATTTTACATCAAAACGATTTTCAAGATATTGAAATAACCAACATGACTATCGTCACTTGTAAATATGAACTTGGCCAAAGTGAAAGCTTACCAACACATACTTCGAGAAATAGATAAGCGAGATAAACTCGGCTCGAAATAGCAAATGTGTATAATAGAAATCTATATAGCTATACGACTTTTGTCTCAAGATAGGAGATAGAGTAGATAGACTTTTGAGTGATAGATAAGTTCAAGTCTCCACATACCTTTTAATCGATGAATTTCCACCAGTTCCTTGAGTAGTTCTTTGTCTTTGCATGATGAACGCCATGGAGTCTAGAACTCAACTACACTTTCTATCCTAGTCCGAGACTTAGCTATAAGTAGACTAGAAATCAAGACTTATACTTTTGGAAACTAAAATTAACAAACAAGCTTGAGATAGCTACGCTTGCGAGTTCGACCGAGCAGTGCTCTAACAAAACGTATATCGATTCAGACTGAATAAACTGCCAGAATCTTTTATTTTTTGCAGACAAATTGTAGGTGCTTTTGTCGCGTTTTAGGCAAACACAAACAATTTCAAAACAAACCAGATTCAGACATTCATAAACCAAAGAAAATAACCAAACATAATTCGACAATAAGTTTAAGACATAAGTTTTGACTCCATAATTATCCATAGTTAACGACATAAGCTTGGAAAACAAAGAAACCGTTCATTCATCAACATCCACACCATGACCACATACAGTACCACGAGCACCTCTTCCTCATTTAGCAGGTTGGGTGTTGTTCGATTCATCTTGAAACTTCCTTTTGGCAGTGACTTTCTTCCTCGTTTTGTTTGTCTTCTCCACCACTGGTTCCCCAAAATTTGCACATGCGCTACATCTTTGAGACTACTCAATTTATCAATCAATTTTTCATTTTCCTCAACATCCTTTTTTTCCCTAATACATAGCCTTGTTTGGATATCAAATGCCCGATTCATCTTCTCTATTTCCATGTTAAATAAAAAACATTCAACGAATCATGATAAAACCATTAACAAAACCGTAATTGAGGCAATACGCACCAGGTAGTTTAGAGTTGTATCTTTGTCCTATATTATGGTCCTCTCATCTACTTGTATCACTCGAGTATGTGAAACTTTGAGGTGCCATGGCATGTAACCCGGAATTGCCCCATCATCTGTTTCCGAACGGCCGTCCATATCATGTTTGTTGAATCTTCTCTCTTCCCAGTATTCAGATGCTGGTAAAGCTTTGTGAACAACTTCAATATCATTATCAACTGACTCGATTTCGGTCACATTGAGTTTAAATAAACTTCTTGTTCTCCTCGGGTATTTTTGGTATGTATCCACATTGTCTTGCGACTCTCGTTGGGTTGTACATTACGTGTAATTTTGGGTGAAACAAAGTCCCAAAATAACATTCTTTATCGGCACACCCAACCATCTTTCTTTTAGATTAAGCCTCCTTGTAAGGATGAAAGACAACATCTTCCGTCGTCAAGTTGTCCAACTGGCGTCTCAACTCTAGCTATTCATTATCTTGGGACTTCAACTTACCATTGAAGCTACATAAGTCTCCATAATACTTATCGTCCCATTCCTTGTTCTCAAAATGCCTTTTAGTAAATATTGGGAAGTGAAAATATATCCACACCTGCAGAAGAACCATATATATTCCCTTTGATTTGGTTCCTTCGATCCCTAGAAGCTTTTCTCAACTTGTTCAACGAGTGTGCAAGGATGGCAGAGCCCCAAGAGGTATCTTGACAAATGATTGCAACAACTGAATAAAGTTGGTGTTCATACGGGCACCGGAAACGTTGGGAAAGATAACATCTCCCAAGATGTAGAGGACATATGCGTTGGATGTAGCGAAGATACGTTCTCGGGCCACCTCTTTTCCTAGGCACGAAGCTTTTTTTGTCCCCATGAAGCGGTTCCTCAAGCCTACGAGATGGAATATCCTTTGCTTTGCTTCACGTACTCGCATCTCAAACTTGGTCATCTCCTCATCCCAACCAAACACATTCTTGGTGAAATCATAATTCTTGTCCAATTCAAGCTCATTTACGTAGTCTTTGTGACTCACAGATTTACCTTTTATGCTTAGCCCGGTAATCAACTTCACATCATTTGGAGTTATCGTCATTTCGCCAACCGGAAGATGGAAAGTATCAGTTTCCCCGTAAAATCTCTCGACGAAGGCTGAAACAAGAGGTTTGTCGTAACCAACAATCGAATTGTCAACCATAGCCAACAAACCCGTTGAAGTGACTAGATCAATTACTTCATGTACTTCTCCTACGGATGACTCTTTTTCTTCCAGTAGTCAATTCTTTATCATACTCGTTGACGTTCCTGACTTCATTCAATGAACGACATCCTTGTGATCCTATAAAACAAAACAAAATTGATAAACAATAACCAAAACACTAAATGGATAATAAATTTTATCTTACATAACATGAGGTCGAGATAGTTACTATGGTATGGAAGACGACAGCGACCCACTTCTCTTTGTACCCCCATAAAAACTATTTTAACGGGATCAATAGGTCCATGAATAAACATCTTCATCAAGTCGGGAATGTGGTCCCCTTTCTTATTTTTTGGACCATCATCTTTAACATCATTTTTTTGGACCCGCCGAGCCCCTGAAAAATCAGGGGGTCTAGCAACCACACCCAATATTTCGTGTAGGCAATCTGTACGGACTAATTACTGAAATATTATTCTTAGATCACCAAATAATAAAGCGAGCTCAATCAAAAATATATCCAAGAGTTATATGTATATTTCTTAATGTAATCGGTAAATCAAATAGATGGAAATCCGTGAGCCTGATTAATATAAGAAACAACTTGGATGATATCAAAAAAACCAATATCCAAATGTCAACAACCAAAGGTAGGATTCACAATTAATTGGACTTACGCACAACCTGTGATTTTTCAATTATATGAAGAAACATAATGCAGAAAAGAAATAACACAAACACCAGAAGTTTTGTTAACGAGGAAATCGCAAATGCAGAAAAACCCCGGGACCTAGTCCATATTTGAACACCACACTATGTTAAGCCGCTACAGAAACTATCATACCTGCAATATAACTTCAGACTAGAATGTAGTTGAGCCCTAACCAATCTCACGTTTGATCAAGGTACTTGTCGCGTTCCTTACGCCTCCGAATCTCAATGAGGACTCTACGCACATGTTTCCCTTAGCTGATCTCACCCACAACTAAGAGTTGATACGACCCAAAGTCAAAGACTTGCTACAAAAATCTGTATCACACAAAAAAGTCTATTGAATACATAAATTTGTCACCCACAGAAATACCTATGAGTTTTGTTTTGTCTTTTGATAAATCTAGGTGAACAGTAACCAATTCATACACCGTACTTAGATTCCAGATGAGTAGCCTAGTAATATCAATCACCTCATAATAATCTTAATCGTATGGTAGCGAAACAAGATATTGTAGAATCAAAAATGATGAGACGAAGATGTTTGTGATTACTTTTTATCTTGCATATCGAAGATTAAATCTCGAGCAAATCTTAAAGAAGATAGTACTCAATACGATAAAATAAAGCAAGATCAGAACATGTAACTATATAGAAAATAGTTGGGTATGTATTCACAATCCCAATGAAGTCTTTAAGTCGTTAACGTTTAATGGTTTTAGGAAAAACCTAGGTTAAAGGAGAATCGACTCTAGTCTTAATTGTTATCACACATGAGGTGTGGGGATTAGGTTCCACAGTTGCTAGAGTTCTCCTTTATATAGTCTTCAAATCAGGGTTTGCAATCGATGCTACCTTGGTAACAAAGCATTCAATATTCACCGTTAGATGAAAACCTGATTAGACTCAAGCTAATATCTTTCAACTGTTAGATCGAACTTAGCTTGTTACACATAAATGAAAAGTGACTTCATTTAGATATGAATAACCATACCTAAAAGTGTTCGCCTTGTTGGCTCAACAATAACCGAAGTTAGCCATATGAATACTTACATATCAACCTTGTTCATCTTAACGCAACTAGTTCAAATGGCTCAAATGAAACTAGTTATAGAGTTGTTCAATTGTTTATATTCTCATAGAAGTATACAAGACACAATTGAAGAAAAATCGATTTTGATTCACTCGAATCAATTCATGAATATTATAGCCACGGTTTACAAAAGATTGCATTCCTTAATTAGTAAATGTATTAGCTCATGAACAAACCAATTTTAGAACATAACCTACTCAAGTATGCAAACGTGTACGCATACCTAAGTAGCCGGACTTGGTCTAGGTTCTTCAGTATGCAAACGTATACGCATACTGTCGTACACCACCAAACTCAGTTGAATTCCCGGACTTTAACTTACGCCGGTATGCATACTAAGTTCCCAGACTTAAACTAACCAACCAGTACATATACAGGTATGCATACTATGGTTCCCGGACTTGGAATAACTTGCAACAAGTTAGCATACAAGTACACATACTGTGTATATCCAATTAATAGTTAACTGTTATAAACTCACATTTCAATCATTGAAACATTCTAAGAAGATGTGAATAGCTGACGACACAAACTATTAGCTTTAAAGCAATTTTCAAGTGATCGAATGATCAATACGAAACATTAGAGTCTACACCAAATTACTTGTCTCACACAAATCATATAAGATGTTACCAGGAGATTTTCACATGATCATTTTTTGACTTTCGTCAAGAATATAAGATGAACTTGGTTAAAGCGAAAGTTTACCAACACATATTTCGAGAAATATGTCAGCGAGTTAACCTCAACTCGAAATATCAAATGTGTATAATTGAAGTCTATAAAGCTATACGACGTTTGTCTCAAATAGGAGATAGAGTAGATAGACTTTTGAGTGATAGATGAGTTCAAGTATCCACATACATTTTGTTGATAAAGTTCCACAATCTCCCTTTAGTTGTTCTTCGTCTTCAATCGATGAACGCCGTGAAGTCTAAAGCTCAACTACACTTTTTATCCTAATCCGAGACTTAGCTATAAGTAGACTAAAAATCAAGACTTATAGTTTTGGAAACTAAACTTGACAAACAAGCTTGAGAAAGCAACGCTTGCGAGTTTGACCGAGCAGTGCTCTAACATCCCCTTTTGTGGGAAGCAGCCAAAATTTTACATTCCTTTCGATGAGGTCCCAAACTCTGAGGAGAAGCAAGGTCATGTTTCTTCTTATATTTATTTTTGGCTTGCCTTTGTTGCTTTCCCTTGTTGTCCCCGGAGAGTATGGAGATAAACGACAAGCAACAATGAAATTCGATTTATATTTATGAATTCATGGTACAAAATCGGTTTACACGATACACACATAAAAACCGATTCTTAACATTGCATACAACAAGCAGTTTTTTTTTTGATCATGTAATCCGACTATAACAAAAAGAACATACAAAAATAGTATATTTATGAATTCAGGATACAAAATCGGTTTACACGATACACATATAAAAACCTGTTCTTAACATTGCAAACAACAATCGGTTTTTATAAGTACTCATGTAATCTGACTATACCAAAAAGAACATACAGAAATATTGGGTATTTTTCCACCAAGAATCGGTTACACGATACACACATAAAACCCGATTACTAACATTGCACAACATTAATCGGTTTTTTTTAAGTGCTCATGTAATCCGCTTCTTAAAAAAAAAAAACATACAAAAAAATTAGGCATTTTTGCTACCTAGAAACGGATTATGTGAACACACACAAAAAAACGATTATGGGCTAAGAAGTTTTGAAATTAAAGGATGTAAAATTGGTTTATGTTGATACTCATGTAATCCGATTCTAGAAAAAATAGTTACATAAAAACGGTTATCCCTACCATAACTGAATCGGGCTACGAGGGAATTAACATTGACTAATTCTGGTCCATCTTTCTCGAACCAGAAAACACATCCAGGACAATCTTTCTTTATGGGAATGAACATCAATTGCTTCTAAATGCAATCGTTTCACAAGTACATTGACGTAAACCGATTCTGGTAAGCCCATAAAACTTTGATTTTCAAAATTTCAAAATTTAAACGATTGCATGTTATTAAAACCTAATTTAGAGGATTGGGTTGATAGAAAAGTACCTGATTTGATCCATTTCCTCCTCTTGTAGTGTGTCTTATTCAACCGTTTTCTTCTTCGTTTTGTTTTGAATCGCTTGACCAAATCCGAGATCTTGCGAACTAGGAAGAGTTCTGTTAGTGGTTCTTCACTCATGTTTGTTTCGACATTTTATAGAAGAAAAAAAAAATTATTCGTTTTTTGGATCGTCGATGATCTACGATATTTTTGTTTGAAAATTAAAAAAAAAAAGGAAGAAGAAGAGAAACAAAATCGGTTCAAGTGGAGATGGAGATGGAAATGAATTATATTTTAGATTATTTTTGTTATTATTAGGATTTAATGGGGGTTAGTTGGTGTGACTCAATAATGTTGTAAAAAGTGGTAGTAAGGTTGTCATTCACTCGGACTTGATGAGATTGATTTTTAAGAATTAATAAAAGAAAATAATAAAAATACAGAATATATACAATTTATGTCACAAGACGGAGAGATGTCTTTGGGACTCGGGATTCGCCAAACTCATAACAAAAGGTTTAATTTATTTATTCTCAACAATTAAAGCTCAATAAACAAAATAACACCGACTCTTATTTTTGCCAAGGTAGACTCTCAAAATATTAATTGTATCCCTAAGCATAGATTATCTAAACAAAGCATAACCTATCTAATTGAATAACAACCAATTTAATCAAATCATAATTCTATTTTAATTAGTGCAAAAGTCAAATAAAGAATTAATTAAAATTACCCATGTATGAAATTTGTCTTCCTCCGTAGTCCCAAATGATGGGTTCTAGCTCATCATGTTGGAAACACGCTCAAAATCCATTTTTATTGCTCAAAGGAGGTGTACAAATGATGAAATGGAGAAAATAATGAAAATCGAGTGTTTGCAACGATTATACGTGTTGCAAATACCGTTACAAGGAATGATAAAACCGTTACTTCTTTTAAGTCCGCCCCCTCCGTATTACGACCCTCGGTTAAGTGTCGTAGACATCGTAGAAGAACGACTGCCTCGGGTAGTCCGTTCTTCGTGTTCTTGGTGCAACCAGCAGCAGAGAATAACTCGCAACTCGATTTTCTTGGCTCTCAGAGCGTTCCAAATCCTCCCAAACTCTCCGTCCCCTCTTCTTTGAGTTCAGTAACACCATTTTATACTCTCGAACCCCCAAAATCTTTGTAATAACTCCTTGATATTTTCTTTTATTTTTCATGCATGTTACGGGAATAATTCCCATTTTTATACATTTCTCGTGTTGAAATGATACGAACACGCTCCTGAAATGTTGAATCACGTCTTCTACACATTTCGGTTGAGTCAAACCGCCCGAGGCCACAAGCAAACCACAAAAAATCCCGTGAATATCTCTTTAAACGTGACTTGCTCTGTTTTCTTCTAATCGAGTAACTAGCCAATTTTAGCTGAAGAAATCGACCACACCACGCTTGTTACGCTCAAACAAGTCCATGCAATAAGTTTCGGCGATTGAGTCTCATTAAAACGCCTTGAATTCTCGAACTCTAAAGTTTGCCCGGGGAAGAACTCTTTTTTCCCGCCAAACCGATTTTGAAATGTTGAAGATGGTGTCCCCCTAACCAAACCGGGGGTGCGAATAGCGGTGCCCAACCGAGGTGCCCCTTAGTAATTGGGTTACCCCTTATCCAAAGTGGGAGTCCGAATAGCAAATGTCCTCCGGGGGTGTTCGCGCAACTTTTCGAGCCGATTTTTACAAAAAATATTTATTTACAAAAATACCTAAAAATACATAAAAACACAATATTAGTACAAAAATCGATTTCCAACAATACCAACACTGAGGACAATTCAGACACAAAAATTGTGTCTATCAAATACCCCCAAACTTATTATTTGCTAGTCCTCGAACAAATTTATTCTAGAAAATAAAAATCATTTGAACCCCTAGGTGGCCCTAGTGGCGGAGTGTTGTCTCAGGAGGGTTTACCAGAGATGTGTACCCACAAAACCTTTACTCCGGACCTAGCTATCTACACGAGAACCTTGGAAGGCACTAAAGAATCTCCTTGGTTGACATACTTATTGACTACAGGAGGAAGTACCCCGATGCGAAATTCCAATTGTTGTACACGAGTTTGCACTCAAGCATACTAAAATTCATATAAAGTGACAGAGCTCTACTCAGATAGTCGCACTATGGACATCAATACCCGGAGTCAAAACTAATCACATGGATAGATCAAGAAGATGGATATATAGAAAAACATAGATGGTTTTGATGTTTACTAAGTGAACGATGTTTCCCATATCTGTAGAAGGCCTCCGCCAAAATGAACCTATCCTAATGGACTGAGATACTGGTCTGGACTAATATCAACACACTGGCATATACAAGGGAACCAGTGGTCGATAAACCTAACTCTAGGTCAACACAACTGGCATATACAAGGGTTCCAGTGGTCGACTTTATTGAATTTATTCCGGTTGGTCAGATGGTCTGGTCTCACTTTTTCTTTCTTTCCTTTATTTCTTTCTTTTTTTTTTTTTTTTTTTTTTTTTTTTTTTTTTTCAACTTTTTTTTTCAACTTTTTTTTTTTATTTGGTATCTCAATCACTCTAATTCACCCTAGCATCGGTAACAACTTGATTCGTGGGCCCCACCTAATCACTTAGAGAAACATAGTTTAAAAACAATATAAAAATAATAATAGAAGTGAAAAGGACTCAACGAGATTGGTGAAACTATCATGTTATTTCTAACACCGAGCTCTGTGCTTTTATGAATAGACTCTTTAGATGTTGCCATCTAATCGATTGGTTCCTCAACTCCTACAACCAAAATGCTTCCATCCACTTAGATTGGTTAGTGCCAACCTTAATAAACATAAATTTCTAGGCTCTGAGTTTATTTATCGCAACTAAAAAGTTTCTCCCATACCCCCAAACTTAAATCTAACATTGTCCTCAATGTTCTAAAGATAAAATTAAAAGCATGAACAAGGAGAAACTGTTACCATTTGAAGTAAAAGAGTTAAGGAAAGATATTACCGTGTTGCAAGAGCATGGGTTACCTCCCAAGAAGTGCTAAGTTTAAAGTTTTCACCAGGACATTGGAAAGGGTTAGTCACCTCGAAGAATCATATAGCAAGAAGGAATAACTGCATGGTCATCTGGATCAAAAAGTGCTAACCACAAGAAGAGGAGGCTGCAGAGACCGGGGAAGATATCCAATACACCCTTATCTATCTTTTGTTTTAAGACAACTACATCTAGTTGTGGTTCGGGTTCAGGCTTTATAAAAGGGTCTAGATAACATATTTTCATGGGTTGCGTTTCCTCATGAGTTAGATACGAATGTTCAGGTTCTAGAGTCGGAAAAACTCAAATAAAAACTTAGAAGCACATAATAATATGCTGAATAATTGAGGATCCTCTAAGTCAATCGGTTTTGACTTACAATTGGACCACAATAAGATTGGTGGTCTTCCTTAAGCAAATGTGTCGACCCTAATATCCTAAAGTAATTAGGTTTAGTCTCAAAACCTAATAATTGACACATCCGAAACTTATACGTTCCCACAATTGGAAGGAAGGTTTTTGGTGGGAAAACAAAGTCAATCGTGGTATCATAGCACAGGTTAACTACATCAACCAGAGGATGGGTTTCTAACAACTGAACTTCTTTATGGACACAACTAGGTTCGGGAAAAAGTGTATGCAGATAATCTTTTAAAATGGTTGAGGCACATATGTCAAGTCCCAAGTTAGGGACCTTTCTAAGAGTTAAGGCACATGGAGAATGATAATCACCCCCAAACTTAGAGTTTTCAGTGTCTCTAGAAAGACTAGTCACAACTTCCCTAATTTCAAGGTCATCTGATTCTGAAAATGGTCAATTGATTCTTCTAAGTCGGTACATCCTCACTCATCTCTACGAGTTCATTTTCTTTTTCTAAGTCTATTGTTTCTAAATCTCTAGACTCAAAATATACTCGTTCCTCTAAACCATCATTGGCTTCGTAATCAAAAGGAAATACTTCATCGTCTAAAACAGGGGTATCTCTAGTCAAATCCTCATCCTTTTGAATATGTGAATAATTATTAAAATTATTTGGATTTGAACTAGAAATAATATTATCGTTATAAAGCTCAATTGGGGTAACAATTTCCTGATCACTATGCCTATTTATTTCAAATTCTTCATCAACACTATCCTCATCATAATCATCATTATAATAATATGAAAATGGTTGAACCTCATCTAGACAAGTAGTGTTACCAATTTTATCCTCATCATCTTGATTATAACTATCCTCATTTTCGGGGGTACTATTGGAAACACTAATATTACCTCGAGCAGTTCCATTCTGGGCCTCTAAAAGCTTTCGAATCGACTCATATGACTTCATTATGGTATCGTGACTCGACTCACATGACTTCCTTAATGTATCGTGACTCGACTCACATGACTTCCTTAATGTATCTAGGAAAGAAATTTCACTCGTTGCATTGCTTTCGTCCATAACTAAGTTATTCATTTCTGCGAACTTACGTGTCGTCTCAGCTAACTTACGTGTTGACTCTATTAGAGAGGAATTTTGCTAGTACGACCGGGTGGCGTGTGCATAGTGATTGGGATCACCATGGTATGACCCATAACCTTCAAAAGTTTGGCGTTCCCAACCACTATTCACACTATGGTCATAAAAAGAGTGATGTCCAAATTGTTCAGTTGGATATTCATATTCATTGTGATGGCTATTGTAATACCAGTTTGACATCCTAACTGCAAGGGAATTCTACACAAACACAAACAAGGCTGACTCGACCACAGCAAACCTATCGATTTCTAGCAAACAAAAAGCATGATGGCTCCACTTAGATTGTTTTCTAGACCCAGCTTCTAATCCTTCGAAGGGAATTCGTTACAATCTGAGCAAACCCCTCTGGAATCAATCCGAGTTTAAGTAAGTTGAATAGAGGCGAGGGAAGCTGTGTGAAGCTTTGATACCCAAGGCCTCACCGCATTACAAGGCGGCGCAGTCACGCATTCAACTCACACCTCAACATATATGCATACAAAATCATCCAGTAAACCCGCTGACAGGGGATTCGCGGGTGTTTAGAATTCTTACCTCCCGTTCCAGACGGGGGATGAACCGTTGAAGTCGACTCGGGCCACAACTCCTATGTCGTGTACGAACCCGAGGGGCCGAGGTGATATCGTAATCACCGTCCTTCCCTGTGCAGTTTAAATTTAAATAACCCTTCCTTAGGGTTTTAAAAAAAAATGTCCAACAGTCCAAAAATAAAGTCCAAAATTAAGAAGTCAAAAAAAAAAAAAAAAAAAAAAATACAAAGATAATTACCTAATTACAGTTTCTAAAAATAAATAAAAAAAATTAATTACACTATATACAAAATTTTCCTCTTCACTCCTTTGGATTTTCTCTCTTCTTTCTTTCTTTGGCTTCACTTTACTTTTCAACACTTTATCTTTTATATAAGCTTCGCACCAAGTCTGAAAGCAAATAGAAAAAAAACCAAAACGCGTAAAAAGGAACAAATAATAATAAAAAAAAATAAAATAATAAAACCTAAAAACAAATCTATACACAAGTCCGCGTCGGCGGCGCCAAAAATTGGTGTGACTCAATAATGTTATAAAAAGTGGTAGTAAGGTTGTCGTTCACTCGGACTTGATGAGATTGATTTTTAAGAATTAATAAAAGAAAATAATAAAAATACAGAATATATACAATTTATGTCACAAGACGGAGAGATGTGCTGGGACTCAAGATTCGGCCAAACTCATAACAAAAGGTTTAATTATTCTCAACAATTAAAGCTCAATAAACAAAATAACACCGACTCTTATTTTTGCCAAGATAGACTCTCAAAAGATTAATTGTATCCCTAAGCATAGATTATCTAAACAAAGCATAACCTATCTAATTGAATAACAACCAATTTAATCAAATCATAATTCTATTTTAATTAGTGCAAAAGTCAAATAAAGAAGGGCCAATTACAAAATGATCATACTTTTTGTAATTGGTTTACAAAATGATCATACTTTACAATTTGGTTTACGAAATGGTCATTATCTATCCGACTTAACACTTTCCAAAAAAACCGTCCTCATTTTTCACCAATTACCCTTCCATTATAACTCAAGCGACAACCACGGTTAACTGTAAATCGTGGCACCGGTAGACCCCGGATCAAAATAGTGAACCTTTAGGAGCCAACCATGGGTTAAGTTTTGAATGCCATGAACTAGTACATCCAACAACAACATTTAGTTCATTCCTACCTCCATCAATCTTCAAAACCACCAGCAACAACATTTTCACCTCCAACATCAAAACCACCGCCACTAGCAAAGAATAACATTTCCACCTCCATCAACATCAAAACCACCACCACCACTAGCAGCAACATCATTTCCACCTCCATCAACATCATCAAAAACACGACCATCTTCAAAACCGCAGTACAACCATTTAGTCCATTGCCGCCTTCATCAACATCTTCAAAACCAAAGAGCAACATCATCTAAAACCACCACAAGCATCTGGCCCATTACCACCACAACATCTTCAAAACCACCAACAAAACCTCCATTAAAGTCTTCAAAACCACCACATTAAATCAATAAACAAAGGCAAAGAAACCAAAAAATACGAAGTCATAATCAACCCATATAGCTTTCAATCACCACCACCGGCAAGAACAATGAACAAAAGCAAACAACCATTTTAACATTGTAAATCATGTAACACATTCCAAAACAAAACCCTAACCATACAGTAAACACCATTTCACACAAATCAAATTTTCGCCATCAACAAGAAATTAGGGTTCTGAAAAATCCCCAAATTCAAATTAGTTTTCTTAGAAAAAAATCCCAAAATTAAAATTACGATTTCTAAAAAAATAAACAAATTAAATACGATTCAAATAACGTGAAAGGGTGAAAGAACAATTACACCGTTTACGTCTCCTGCCATTTTGTGTCTCCAATTTTAAGTTTTGCTCTTCGTGAAACGTATCTCTGAATTTCGGAAAACACAAATTGTTGTGGTGCGATTTTCAGAAAATATAGAAGAACCATACCACTAACACTCATTTGTAACAACATCATATCTAAATTTCCATCTTCATCGAACACTAAATGTCCATCTTCAACAGTTCGGAAGAGGATAAGTTAGAGAGAAAGAAGCGGCAGGGAAATGAGATGGAGAAAGAGATCAATTTTCTTTAAAGAATATAATAACCTAGGGTTCTCATCCATCCATCAATTTTTCTTCGAGATGTAAATTTGTTTATGATGATAGTTAACCAAAGCTAAATCTGTGAGGGACAAATATGTAAACCAACCACCTGATTTAACTCTGACTTTGAGGACCCCACCGAATTAACTCTGACCCAAACGGATTCATGATCATTTTGTAAATACTTTGTAGCAGTATGATGATTCTGCAAATCGGGTCTTAATACTGGGATCATTTCTTACATTTCTCAATAAAGAATTAATTAAAATTACCCATGTATGAAATTTGTCTTCCTCCGCCGTCCCAGTGATGGGTTCTAGCTCATCATGTTGGAAACACGCTCAAAATCCATTTTTATTGCTCAAAGGAGGTGTACAAATGATGAAATGGAGAAAATAATGAAAATCGAGTGTTTGCAACGATTACGTGTTGCAAATACTGTTACAAGAATGATAAAACCGTTACTTCTTTTAAGTCTGCACCACCTCGTATTATTGACCCTCGATTAAGTGTCGTAGACACAGTAGAAGAACGCTCGCCTCTGGTAGTCCGTTCTTCGTGTTCTTGTGCAGCAACAGCAGCAGAGAATAACTCTGCAACTCGATTTTTCTTGGCTCTGTAGCGTTCCAAATCCTCCCAAACTCTCCGTCCCCCTTCTTTGAGTTCCGTAACACCATTTTATACTCTCAGAACCCCCAAAATCTTTGTAATAACTCCTTGATATTTTCTTTTCTTTTTCATGCATGTTACGGGAATAATTCCCATTTTTATCTGTTTCTCGTGTTGAAATGATACGAACACGCTCCTGAAATGTTGAATCACGTCTTCTACACATTTTAGTTGGAGTCAAACTACCTGAGGCCACAAGCAAACCACAAAAAAAAATCCCGTGAATACCTCTTTTAAACGTGACTTGCTCTGTTTTCTTCTAATCGAGTAACTAGCCAATTTTAGCTGAATAAATCGACCACACCACGCCTGTTACGCTCAAACAAGTCCATGCAATAAGTTTCAGCGATTGAGTCTCATTAAAACGCCTTGAATTCTCGAACTCTAAACTGCTAGGGAAGAACTCTTTTTTTCCCGCCAAAAATGATTTTGAAATGTTGAAGATGGTGTCCCCCTAACCAAACCAGGGATGCGAATAGCAGGTGCCCAACTGAGGTGCTCCTTAGTAATTGGGTTACCCCTTATCCAAAGTGGGAGTCTGAATAGCAAATGTCCTCCGGGGGTGTTCCGCGCAACTTTTCGAGCCGATTTTTCCAAAAAATATTTATTCCCAAAAATACCTAAAAATACATAAAAACACAATATTAGTACAAAAATCGAGTTCCAACAATACCAACACTGAGGACAATTCAGACACAAAAATTGTGTCTATCATTAATTGATAGAGGGTAAATTTGTAGTTTCAACAAATTTAGACACCTCTTAACCTTCTCTATTGGGTGGAAGAAGAAATACATATACCCTAATTTATAAGCATGGGCCAAACTAGGAAGGTAAAAAAACTTTGCTTCCAATAAGCAATAGACTTTTTTTTTTATACAAACAAAAAATAGGGTGGTCAAGTTTTAAAAACAGGTATTATTGGAAGCTGTTAGACCTACCGAGTTGGTACACCGATAAAGCTTCCGACAAATAATCTGATAGTTCTAATTTACGTGCTTAGCATTAGGATGGGTGCGTGCAAAAATGGGTCCACAATTTTGTTTCAGTCAGGATTGGTAGTTAAAAGAATTACCATCTTCTGATGAAATATGAGAGGTGGTTAAAAAACTTAAACCAAATAAAGCTCCGTGGCCAGATGATTTCCCAGTGAGAATTTTAAAACATAATTGTGGTATAGTAGGACCACAATTAGTGGCCGTAATACATGATTTTTTTCAAAATAAAAAACAAAATAGTTAGGTAAATAAAACTTTCTTTTTCTAATTCCAAATCCAAAAAATCCAAAATCTCCTGTAGATTTCAAACTTGTTGGTCTGTGCAATACACCTTATAAAATCATAGCTAAGCTTATGGCTAATAGATTCAAAAAATCCATGGAAAACATAATTTCACCTTTACAGTCTGCTTTTCTTTCATCCAGACAAATTTCAGACAACATTATTGTTACTCATGAAATGGTGCACTCTATGAAAAAAGTAAAAAGAAAAATGTTAACATTGACCTCAAAATAGACATGTCAAAGGCATTCGATAGGGTAAACTTGAACTTTCTGATTAAAACTCTACAAGTTTTTGGTTTCTCTGAACATTGTGTACACTTATTTACCAATGTCTTTCTACTTCTTCAATTATAGTTCTTCTTAAGGGCAACCTTTGTAGTGAGTTCAAACCATCTAAGGGAATTAGGCAAGGAGATCCATTGTCTCCGTACCTATTCATCATGTGTGGAATTTTTTCAAGAGTACTGTTAAGTCACTTAGAAAGTACGAAAAAATTCAAGGAATTAAATTAACTCCTAAATCAACTCCAGTTTCCCACCCCTTCTTCGCAGATGACCTCCTTCTGTTCACTAGAGCTGATATGCGTAGTTGTAAAAATCTACTAGAAGCTATTCACATGTTTAGTGCTTCATCAGGACATGTAATAAATTTTGCGAAATCTGGACCGTTTTTTAGCAAAAAAATTCACAATACACACCAAGGCATAATTTGCAGATTAATGAAGATAAAAAAGATAAACATGAAAGACATACATCTTGGGGTACCCTTGTTCATAGATAGATCAAAGCTTAAAGCCTTCGACAACTGATCGCTGTCGTAAGCGTCAAAAATAATTTCACTTTCTTACTCACTAAATATGAATGAAGTACAATGGTAAGGAAGAGTTCGTTTCCACAGAGAGGCAATTGTTGTTATGCAATTTTCAGTTTCTAAGGTAACCAAGGGGGGATGTTTGTTGTTTTAACGAAATACTAAAGTAAAAATAAAATAGAGCAAAGCAAATAATTGGAATAATCAATAAGGAGAAGATATTGGTCACGGGATAGTATCATTCACAAACATATATTTTCATCAATGATTAGAATTGGTATTTTAATCTCTTATTTACTAAAAGTCCTAGGATACCTTGATCGCAAGAATATCCCGCTAATTCCCTGATTTCATCACAAGCACATTAAAAGATGCATATGTGAATTCTTCCTAGAAAGCAACCTAAAGTGTAAAAGCACAATTAGATTTAACTCCTTAAAAGCAATAAGTTCTATGGAATAAGACTAATCAATGCAAACGAATGTGTAAAAGCACTAATCGTTTTAACAAAAGCTATGATTCACTTGTGACTAGTAGGATATATCACTACAAGCACTACCCAAAATTATGCTACTTAGAATCAGGGATAAACAACTTTTTCGTATTGAAAACCCTAATATAGCTCTAGAGATGAATGTAAATCGGATTGATTCCGGACTCAACCAAACAAACTATCAAATCATATAACACTATTAATTATGAATCACAAACAATGAAATATTGAGACAAAACTAATTCATTGAATCATATAACATATTGAGAAATCAACTTTATCCCATAAATAATAATATGTGTTTAGCTACTCATAGCTATGGAGTTCATCATAAAAATATTAATTGAAAAGAAGAAGATGAACAAAAGCAAATCCTAGAAGCGTAAACAAAAGCGGCTCTCCAAAGTTCCAAGAATAATGTGATATCCTTAAAGTTGTAGAAGTCTTTCCTTTAAATAGCTCTCTTGTTTCCAAAATTAGGTCTAATCTTCAAAGGTCCAAAAAAAAAAAATAGAAGTCCACCAAGCCCATATGTGAGAAAAACCCATGTGACGGACCGGAAAATTACGCCTTTGGCGCGTTGCCCCGCAGGCCGTAACTCCCCCGATGCGCCATGATGATGAAGCTATGATCCGGGCCTTAGGTCTAGGAAAATGCACGTCCATTTGCCATTGCAAGCATGCTCGTGGAGCATGACGCAGCTAACTTAGCTTCCACACCATTCCAAATTACCCTTGTTCCGCAAAAGGGTTTATCAAGAAAGCAAAAACTTGCTTAATACGGAAAAAACGGCCTTTTGAGGCCCTAAACGATGGAATTTGGCTAAATTATGGTGACCATGTAGATCTATAGATCGACATGTCTTGATCTTTGGGCCGTTTCCCATCAAAATGGACTCCTCTTGAGATAAATTACGATACTCGGGTTTTCGCCTCAGGATAGGCTATAGCTTTCTCTTTGTAGCTTGATAGGAAGTATGAGCATCCACTTGCTGGCATGCAACTAAGCCTCATCAAGTATGGCCACAATCATCTCCGGCGTCGAGCTACCGAGCTTAGATGATATGAGGGGCCGAATGTCGCAATCATCTCCGAATTAGATGATATGAGCGACAACGTGCTGGACCGGCAATGCTGCAACTCATTGCGGCTGACTACGTACCATTCCCTACTCTAAAGGGATCAAGCACAGACCGTAGTTCATCAACGAAGGGACAGAAACTGAAGCCAACTCGTTTGCATGGCCGTGGCCAAGCAATAATGGAAATGGCCTAGTTCGTATAGGCCGTTCCGTCGGAATGCATCCAAGTGATGCATGTTTGGTCCGCAATATGTCATAATGATGCCTAAGCATCAAATGCCCTCTTCGCGAGGCTACGCAACTATAAATGAGCCTTAGGCATCATTTATACTCTTTCGGCTAAGCTATGAAGCTTACTTGGTGCATAGTTCGCATATGCACCATCAACCAACTACCCCTCCCTATATATGTCTTAATGGAATTTCTACAAGTATGAAAAGGGGACCAAAAATATTTCATCAACTCCCCGTTTACTATTCATGGCCGTTGCCATGTATTTTCCTGAATAACCTAGCCAAGATGGTCGTTCACTACCAATGCCAACTCCGATGTCGGCCATGTTGGCCGTCCATCGCCAACCCGATATCCAGGCCATGTTGGCGTCCGCCGCCAACCCAATGTCCGGCCATGTTGGCCGTCAGCGCCAACCCGATCTCCGGCCATGTTGGCATCCCTTTGCCAACCCGATCTCCCGGCCATGTTGGCCGTCCCCGATGTCCGGCCCAGAAACCCGATGTCCGCCATGTTGGCCGTCCACGCCAACCCGATGTCCTCGCCATGTTGGCCGTCCACATCCACCCGATCTCCGGCCATGTTGGCCGTCCTATGCCAACCGGATGTCCGGCCATGTTGGCCGTCCACTGCCAACCCGATGTCCGGCCATGTTGGCCGTCCACTGTCAATCCGATGTCCGGCCATGTTGGCCGTCCTATGCCAACCCGATGTCCGTCCATGTTGGCCGTCCACTGCCAACCCGATGTCCGGCCATGTTGGCCGTCCTCTGCCAACCCGATGTCCGTCCATGTTGGTCGTACACTGTCAACACATTGGCCAAGGGCCAATGTTCCTTTTCCTACGCAACGAAAGCTTTGGATGAAGCTTCATCTCAGGCCATGGCGCATCTTTTAGCATGCGCCATGCTAAAAACACGGGGTGTTACAATACCCTTTTTTTTTCTTTTTTTTTCCAGGTTTTCCTTTTTTTGGGTGCGGTTATGTGTCAGGGAGATAATTTCGTCTTTCTCCGTTTGTTTTGTGCAGATATCTTGTTACCAAATTGTTATGAAGAAATCCGACAAGATATTACCTAAACAAAATTTCGCTTCATCGAAGGATGTTGATAATTCCAAACCAAACACGGATGATGAATTCTTTGCCAAACCCTCGCCCCTGCTCGAAAGAATCACTCAGGTTTCGTTCTAATTTTGTTAACCGGTGGTGAAGATGAAAAGAAAACACGTTCGGTTCGCCCAGAGAACACCATACGGTTCTGTCTTCATAAAGGGGTATATTCTTCTTCTTCCAACATTGATTTCAGGATGTGTCAAAAGCCCATTGCATTCTTTTGATAGATAGGTTGAGTTCATGGTGAGTAAGGAGCACATAAATATCAACTTGACTCGAGCGCAGATTATTGATGCTGTCAGATCTTCAGTAAGTCTCCAGTTAGGAAGGATATCCCAGGGCTTGGTCTCTTTCATCTCCCGGATGGTGTTCGGACACCCATACGATCATATGTAGATCGGGTGAAATAAATTTCTCCTTGGAGAGTGTGGCTCTCTTGTTTGAATCTTCCGGTAACCGGGGAATCTTAACATCCAATTGTCTCGAAGGTGAGGAGAAGATGCGGGATGACCTTGCCCTAAGTTGGGAGATTTAGCTCGAAAAGACTCCACTGCGAAGTCGAAGGATTCTGTCCGGAAAGAGGACAAAGGTGCTTTTACAGCTGGTGGATATCTCAATGGTTTCCGGACGAGCTGGAACCTAAACAGAAAAGAAGTGATCTTCACGTTGTAGCATTTTTGGCTCTCTGGTTGTCTAGAGACATTTTTGATGACGGTTCTGGCAAGAAAGAAACAAGACCAGAGTTGCTAGTGATTGCTGTGAAGTTGGCAAAAGGTGAAGTTCTTCCCATTGGAAAGCTATTCCTTGGTTCCTCGTATGTGCATCGGATCACCTAGTTGCGAACATGCGAGTTTCGAATGGTTTCATGAAAGTGGATTCATATGTGCACGTTGCTTTTTCCAAGCCTGGTTATGGGAGCACTTTGAGAAGTATGCTCCAAACCGTTGCCTTCGATTCCCGCGAGTTGGGCGGCTCCCGAATTCTTCGATGGGTGAACAGGCGTCCAAGAGTTGGCATGAGCTTGGTTAGTCTTATCGATAAGTCGCATGAAATCAGTTTTCGCCCATGGGAGCTGGTCCATAGGTCGGTGACTCAAATTGACACCTTTGCTTCTGCTCCGATCATGTCTTTGTCTTCTGACGGCAGCTTGAGTGTTGGTGAAAACTTGTTTATTCAAAGCTACATGTCCGGTTATATGCCGTCTTTCTTCATGGGGTCTTTCCGAATAGCTGCTTACAATATTGACCGTCTTTGCTCTTCACATGGGTTTCGATCAAGGGGTGCCTCTTGCTTACCACCTGGTGGTTCCTAAGGATTCATTGCGTGCCGCCCTCAATGCCAGTGCCCTTGAGCCGGGTATCCGCCTTCCCTTCTTTCAAACGGTAAGAGTAACTTCGACGACTTTTGGCTATAATGAGTTATGGTACGATGAGTTCATTATGATCCAAGATTTTGTAAATAACGTGGTGGAGAATGTTCGTTGTAAACCTTCCCCAGTTTTGAAGAAGTATCCAATGTTGAGAGATCTCAAGCGAAAGTTGCTCGGTAACTCTGAAAGTCCCCGTGCAAAGGAAAGAGAACGAAGAATCGTGTCTTTGGTGGGTTCCGGGCGGTTTCAAAAGATCCTCTCGCAGCTCTCGTGTCTTTCAGTTCTTCCAATAACCAAGTATGTGTCGCCTCCTTGTTGGTTTGTCTCAAAACACGTGAAATTCTGCTGAAAATATGTGTCTTGTTTCTTCCAGGGCTTCGGTAGTGTTAATGCTTTCGCTGCCCTTGCACGTTGCCAAGAGACGGCTATTTCTTCGAAGAATTCCGTCGGCACTGAGCCTTCTCATAACGGTGATGAGCCAGAGAAATAAGAAAGTTCGACAAGTGAGAGTGATTCTTCGACAAAGACTTTGGTTCTTTTTTGAAGTGGTTCGGTGAGTTTGAGCTTCTTTTTCTTTCTTCTTCCGTTTTTTTTTTTTTTTTTTTGAAAAATGTCTAACTCAAGTTCGCAGGAGGAATCCGATTCGGAAGACGATTCTGGGGCGGAGCCACACGAAAACTTGCCTTTGGTGCCACCGCCGGTGACTTGGAGATGGGAGTTAGCCAATCGCTGGGCATAGATGTGGTTCAAACGGTGGATGATTCCCTGATGGTAGACATGGAAGAGGACCTTTTGCGAGTCGTGAGGCCAGTTGCGGGCGCCATTTTCGATCCCCGTACTAGGTTCTTTATCCGTGTCATGTGTTGGTTGGCGGTTTCAGCGTGGTGGCTAAGTATGAGGCGTTGTACACCGTAACTGGGAGAAATATGGACATATGGCCACAACCAAGAAGATCACTAGTCGATTTGCATTTGGTTAAGCGTGTGGAAGAGGCTTTATCTTCCATCGAGGACATGCGTGAGGTGACTGGCCACACCGTTTCTGAAGACGTTATTGCCGACTGGGAGCACCATCGCGACGTGTGTATAGAAAAAGAGTTCAACGCTTTGTGGTTTGTCGAAGGCCTTGCTGAGATCCAGAAGTCGAAAGATGCAGCAGTCGAAAGCCTTTCTACAGAGGAGATTGCACGACAGGAGGTAGAACTCGAAAATCTTTCCAAGATGTTGACTATGAAGAGAGCGGCTCTTGAAGATGCAAAGTTGACTTTCTCCAAGAAGAGCAAAACTCTGTTGGATGATTTTCCTTGAATGTTTCTCTGTTAAACCTTCATTTAGGTTCTTCTTCTTTTTTTTTTTTTTGAAAAAACATACTGGACGTCTGGTTCAAAGTTCGACCAGGTTTGATAGACAAGTGGTAGCTTTTGAGGATATTAGATTATTTCTGGGATGAATGGTTTTGATAATATAACTCTGATTATGTTTTTTGAAAGGAATATTGCTTTTATGAAAGTGTGTGCTAGCAATCGGCACAAGACGCAATAGTATGAAGGTTTTACTAAGAACCTAAAAATAGATCGTATATCTTGCCAAGTCTAAATTTACTCACTTCATAGGTTTTTTCTTTCTGCGAACACGCCCCACTCCATGTAAAAGGCGGCTTTGCTGGTAGCATCGCCAGCAAGTCCCCAATCGCTAGTAGCATCTTCAGCGAGTCCCTAGTTTTCTTGTGTAGTCTTTACGACTGGTAACCGGGTTTTCTGGTAGTTGAGTCGGATTGAGTCGACTTACCCTACCATCTTGACATCTGGGTCGAAGAACGAGATCGACAGTCTGACATTGTAGCCGATAGATCAATCCTCCCGCTGTGGTTGCCAATTGTTTTTGGGTAAAAATCGTTTCCGCCGATTTTGGTAAATTCGGTAGGTGAGTGAGAAACTGGTTTAAACCCTAAACAAATGTGATGCACGTGAGCACTTTCTAGATTCGAGAGATCAATCTGTAAAACTCCGGCCTAAACCAAGAAATGGTCGTTCCAGACTTGCTTCGGTCACAAAGTGGAGGAGAAGGGTTGATTTGGGGAGGGAAGCAAAGAAAGGTGTTGAGACCAGAATAATTCTGGGAGAGTAGTGTCTCGACTTGTATCAGAGAGTGAAAGCTTTGGAATCTTGCAAGAGATGAAAGCCTTTTTGGAGAGCTTGCAAAGTTGCCTTTTCTGAGAGTGTTGTGTTTTTCTCCTGACCGAGACTTGTTGTCTGGTGGAAATAGGTAAGACTTATTTATACAAGTCGAGATTGAAATGTACCCTTGCCTCATGAATGAAGAGAGTAAAGGGTGAAATAATGGGAGGAGGTGGTAACCGCATGGTGTTTATGGGTGAAAACGTTTTCACCATTATTTCCTCATTTATTTGACCGCTTTATTCCTATTCACGCTTTCTTAATGTGAGCGTAGTGTACGCTGCATGCTGTGACCGCCAAACCAAGACCCGGGAAAGCATACCCCAGTTTGTGTTGATGTCTCGAGTGTTGGTTGCACCTTGAGTGCAAGTGGCGCTGCTAGTGGCGCGTGTGGCATGTGCCAATGGCATGTGCGGAATGCCTTTGTTTCGGGTTGCACCTTGAGTGCAAGTGGCAATGCCAGAGGTGCTAGTGGCGTGTGTGGTATGTGCCAATGGCGTGTGCGGAATACCTTGGTGGTAGGTTGCACGTTGAGTGTAAGTGGCAATGCCAGAGCTGCTAGTGGCGTGTGTGGCATGTGCGGAATGCCTTGGTGGTAGGTTGCATGGTTTGCAAGTTGGGCTACCAGCGCGAGTTTTGGCATGTGCCAATGGCACGTACGGCCAAGTTGGCCTAGGTTGCACGGCTTGCAAGTTAGGCTACCAGCGTGCGTGTTTGGCATGTGTCGATGGCACGCATGGCCATTAGGGCCACTGCTAGGTAATGAAAGCTACCAACGAGCGTGTTGGCATGTGCCAATGGCACGCTCGGCCATTAGGGCCACGACCTGGTAAGAAAAGCTACCAGCGATGCGTGTTGGCACGTGCCAATGGCATGTGTGGCCATTAGGGTCACGGCCTGGTAAGAAAAGCTACCAGCGATGCATGTTGGCATGTGACAATGGCATGCGTGGCCATTATGGTCACGACTTGGTAAGAAAAGCTACCAGCGATGCGTGTTGGCATGTGCCAATGGCATGCTCGGCCATTAGGGCCACAACTTGGTAATAAAAGCTACCCGCGATGCGTGTTGGCATGTGCCAATGGCATGCTCGGCCATTAGGGCCATGGCTTGGTAAGAAAAGCTACCAGCTATGCGTGTTGGCATGTGCCAATGGCATGCTCGGCCATTAGGGCCACAACTTGGTAAGAAAAGCTACCAGCGATGCGTGTTGGCATGTGCCAATGACATGCTCGGCCAATTTGGCCTAGGTTGCACGGTTTTCAAGCCTAGGCGCGGGCGCTACTTTGGCATGGCGTGGCTAGGGCCAAGGCAGAGTGCATGTTGGTGTGACCAACAGTAGCTGGGGCCAAGGCAGAGTGCGTTTGGCATGGCGCGGCTAGCTTGGACTAGGTGTGGCTGACATGATTTTCCATTGGCACAGAGGTGTGGCTAACATGGTTGGCATGCTTTGGCGCGTTTGGTGTGGCTGACATGATTTGCCATTGGCACAGGGGTGCGGCTAGCATGGTTGGCATGCTTTGGCGCGTTTGACATGGCATGATTTTCCATTGGCACGAGAGGTGCGGCTAGGGCCAAGGTAAGGGTGTTTGGCTTGGCGTGGTGTGACTAGCGTAGCTAGGGCCAAGGCAGAGTGCGTTTGGCATGGCGCGGCTAGCTTGGGCTAAGTGTGGCTGGCATGATTTGCCATTGGCACAGAGGTGCGGCTAGCATGGTTGGCATGCTTTGGCGCGTTTGGTATGGCTGGCATGATTTGCCATTGGCACGAGAGGTGCGGCTAGGGCCAAGGTAAGGGTGTTTCGCTTGGCGTGGTGTGACTAGCGTAGCTAGGGCCAAGGCAGAGTGTGTTTGGCATGCGCGCTAGCTTGGGCTAGGTGTGGTGGCATGATTTGCCATTGGCACAGAGGTGCGGCTAGCATGGTTGGCATGCTTTGGCGCGTTTGGTGTGGCTGGCATGATTTTCCATTGGCACAGAGGTGCGGCTAGGGCCAAGGTAAGGGTGTTTGGATTGGCGTGGTGTGACTAGCGTAGCTAGGGCCAAGGCAGAGTGTGTTTGGCATGGCGCGGCTAGCTTGGGCTAGGTGTGGCTGGCATGATTTTCCATTGGCACAGAGGTGCGGCTAGCATGGTTGGCATGCTTTGGCGCGTTTGGTGTGGATGTCATGATTTGCCATTGGCACAGAGGGGAATTAGGGTTTTGCTCGTTGTAACCCTAATTTGAAAAAAAAATACCCCCTATTAATTACTGGATACATGCATTAAATATTCTAATAAATGTGTCACCGGTGACATTAGGTTATTCGGGGTTTTATGATTTTACCCTTTGTCTAAAAACCACCATCGACACTACGATATTTTGATGGGACATGATTCATACATATCTGACAGTGGGAACTATTGATAGACACATTTTTGTGTCTAATTTGATCTCAATACTATATATTGTTGGCACTCGATTTTGTACTTATTATGGTGTTTTACGTGTGTGTAGGTATTTTTGGGGAATAAACATTTTTGGAAAATTCGGCTCGAAAAAGTGTTAAAAGGCACCCCGGAGGACACGTGTTATTCGGACTCTCACTGTTGGATAAGGGGTAACCTAATTGCTAAGGGGTACCTAAGTGATATTCGCACCTCAGTTGTTGTTAAGGGGCAACCATCTTCTTCACCATTTGAATCAATTTAAGGCGGGAAAAAAGAAGAACACAGCTGCGTGACTTTCAGGGCATAATTTGACGAGATTTTTGGTGACTTTTTCATGGATTTCGATTACTATGGGCCTGTTATAACTAACCAAAGAAGTTATGAGCTTTGGAATCGACAAAATCAAGCTATATATGGACACACGACAAAACAAGGAACTTTGAAAACCCGAGACTGCTGTATTGGATTTATAAGTTTTCTAGGGAGATTTAATTGCTAAAATATGTTGTATTGGTCCTGTTACACTTACACAGGACTGATAAGTCCATCAGGGTCGAAGAAATTGGGCTATAATCACGGCGGGACGAATACATGGGAGTTCGTGTATGCAGAGAGAGATTCTCGGGATTTCTGGCTATTCTTGGAGCAATGAACGAGTCTACAACGTTGTCTACTCATTCTGAAACGTACTTCAGTCAATTTGGAGTGTGTCAGTTGAAGATTTTCGCGAGCAGAGATATGAAAGGGAAGAAAAATCCCGTATCTTGCATGGGAGTAAAAGAAAATATGTTTGATTGATTGCCGAGATTATATGGAGTTATAGGGATTTATTCTCGGTCCAAATGGTATTTATACGCCTATGGGATCACAAACAGGGAGGAGGAGAGTTTGGGGCGAGTTTGGAACATCACAGAGCATTAAAAATCGAGTGCAGAGAACTGCCATTTATGTTGCTGCTGAAGAACACGAAGAACATAAGACGCACAAGGGACAGTCGTTCATGCTACAGAAGAAACGACTACCAAGCGTGGGTCGCAGAGCTACAACAACAGCAACAGTTCATCATTATCGTTCTCTGTAACAGTGTTTGCAACAATTATAAACGTTGCAAACACCCGGTTTTAACCATTTTCTCCTATTTTATCATTTGTAAGCACTTTTGATCAATGAAAAATTCTTTTGAGTGTGCTTACATTATGAGAAGCTAAACCCCACCACTGGGATGATGGAGGAAGCCGAATTTCATACATGGGTAATTTTAATTAATTCTTTATATGACTTTTGCACTAATTAAAATAGAATTAAGATTTGAATTAATTAGTTATCATTTTATTAGATGGGTCATGCTTGCTTAGATGTTTGATGTCCCATGCTTACGATTTATAACTAATATTTTGAGAATCTACCTTGGCAAAAATAAGAGTCCATGTTGTTTTATTTGTTGAGCGATAATTGTTAAAAGAATTAATATTTGAACCATTTGTTATGAGTTTGGAGGAATCCTGAGTCCCAGCACCTCTCTTCATCCTGTGACAATATTTGTATATATTTTTCTTTTCTTTCATTTTATTAATTCTTAAAATCAATCTCATCAAGTCCGAGTGAACGACAACCCTTTTTACTACAACATCATTGAAAATAACCATCAACTATGTAGCGTTCAGCTGAGTACTTATTTAGTGGTGTTCAATTCATGATATGATAATATTTTTTAGTCAGTATTATTGACTTAGTTTAGTTATTTTCATTTGAACAAATAATCTTATAGATGGTATACAAGTACATACCCTGTTCAGATCGTGGACTCCATGTTCAATGATAACTTCGGTACAAATCTTCTAGGGAACTTGACAACAAGACACCCATTTGGTAGGATCTGTGATATCCTTTCTTTGAGAGTAGTCACTCAGTATAGCCAATCGCAGTTACTTTATCTAGTAGTGCCCTTCTTCTAAGATTAATCCAACTGTCATCGTAGTAAAACACATTCAGACACTTGCATAGATTAACCAACCGAGTCAGCAAAAACAATCTACCCAAATCTACACACAAATGTTATGGATCATAAAGCCTACCCACAAATTTGATCGTGCATAAAGTATGCATGCAAATTCTTTGGTACATAAAGCATGCTCGTAATATTATTTAGTGAATAAATCCTGCACCCGAATTCAACCATCGATAAAGTCTGCACGTAAATTCTTTGGTATTTGTCACATAACCAATTTCTAAAGATACTACAAGATCTGGTTGTACTGCAGAAAATACTGAAACTAAATTGAAATCGTGCATTCATTAAACGTACATTAAAGGAAATTACAGTATCGAATACCTTGTTGGTCTATTCTTTCATTTTCCAATTCTATCAGTAATTCAAACCAATAGGAAACATGGAGAACATCATACAACAACCAAATAACAAATTCACACCAACAATCAGATAAGATTACAAGATTCAATCGAAACATATTAAACCAAGTCAAAAATATAAGTGAAATAGACTTCTGATAGATCTTTATAACCACCAACAATTGGTTATACTTTAAAAACTCCTAGAAACTCCCAGATCTAAAAAAATAATAATCTCAGCACTCGATTTCATATTGATAAGTATGATATTCAACTATGAAAACTTCAGATCTATCTAAGAAAATAAGTATACAAAATCAACAAAGACAATTTAACTAAAAATCATAATTATTTTCGATAAAAAAAAAAGATGAAAGATGGGATTAAAACTTGGAAAATGTAAAAAATATAAGAATCAAAACATAAAAGGTGAGAATCAAACCTGTTTGGCTTTTAGGAGTTGAAGATCAACATTTTTAACTGAAACCGAGCTTGAAGAAATGTCCATGAAGAGATTCTTTTGAGCGCATTCAACTGAATCAGAACCTAAATCTAATTTGATAAATCTATTGTTTATTTCTCTCTGTAATTTAGATAGGAACCTAATCGATCTATATGTTTTTCACTCTCTATTTTTCTTTCTCTCCATCCGTTTTTCGGAACAAAACATGTGAAAGTCATTTTTGGTATATTCACTTTTCTATAAATGACGTCAGCAGCTGAAATTAACCTTATGACCCTGATATTTTTTCTCTTGGCCCTCTCTTTTAAATGGGCTCGAAAATTTTAAAACCCTCTCAAGCCCAAGGCCATGAGAGTAAGACTTAGTGAGGAGATGGCCAAACACTTAATTCCCACTATAATAAATATCTAACTAAGTAGTGTTTCACACTAATTTCTGATACTAAATGATTTATTAATTTCACATAATAATGTTTTTTCACTAATTGCTAATAATAAATGATCTATTAATTTTTTTATTATAAATTTTCTCTTAGTTAAATTAATAAATTAGTATTTCTATTAATAAATAATTTTGTTAATAATAGAAACAATACCAAAAATCAAAATTATAGTAAATCAAAATCAAAAGAGAACTGTGAAAATCCATGCATGAATAATCGAACAAGAGAATAAGCCAATATAATGAATTCTACATAGTTGAAGAACTATGGATCTTGTTATTTCCACTTTTATTGAAATTTTACCTAATTCTATTCTCAAAACAACAATTCAAATGCGACAATTATAGAGCTAAGCTCTCATCATGAATCGAATAAGAGATTCGATCTGTGATTTTATCTTTGGTTCAACAACAGTAAATGAGAGCTGTTTCGACGTTTCGACACATGAAACAATAAGAAGTTGAACTGCATCACGAAGAAAATATAGTATTACATTTAATTTAAGGGTTTTTAGGCTAAGGCCCCACCCATAGGTTACCCATGACCACCGCCAATAACCACCAATAACCACCGCCAACATCACCTCCGACCACCACCGCCGCCCACCGCCGTCGCCACCCAGCACCACCAACCACCACCACCGCCGACATGTGGATGTGTAAACAGAAGTTACACATGCATATGGCATGTGTATCCAGAAGTTACACATCCATGTGACATGTGTAATGCAAAGTTACACTTGTATATATATATATGTGGACTCACATATGTGTATGGCAAGAAACGGTTACACATGTGTATGGCATTTGTATCTAATAGTTACACATCCATATGCATGTGTAACTTTTTATTACACATGTTATATGTATGTGTATCTACCAGTTACACATCCATATGCATCAGTTATACATCAAAACTACATATACAAAAAATACATATATTACTTTAATTTTCATTTACAATAATTTGTTTTTTTATCAATTAGATCAATCTGTACAAAAGTTTAGCAGGCAACAACAAATACCTTGAAGCATACCACATTTGTTTCAAAAATAACCAAATAATTAACATACTTCTTCGCCAATGCGCTCCTTGTTAATATTATATACAATAGCAGCTCTGACCTCATCACTTGCAGCAACTTCCAATAACTCTTCATCAAGTAAAAAACTGAACCTTGCAGTTGAAAGGCACAAGATTATCAACATCTTCAAACAACATTATACTAGTAATCATCTTTGGAAAAAAAAACATGCCTCATTTTAAGCAACAGAAAATAAAGCTTCAGACAGTAATCATACTGACAGAATAATACAAAGGTGGAGATGAGAACCTTGTGCTAGTAGGGTATAGATATGAACCTTGTGCTAGCACATTAATATCGCAAAAAATGATCACACACCTGATTCAGCAGGGTATAGATATGAACCTTTTGATTGTCTCGCAAATGTAACTTTTGATTACTACAGCAGGGTATATATATAAACCTTGTGCTAGCACATTAATATCACAAAAAATGATCACACATATGATTCATCAACATATTGCCATATAGTTCATGTGGCTTTCCTTGTAGGTTAAGTAAGAGGAATACAAGTAGCCTAAAATGCAAGCTTGTGCTCATATCCACACCTTCAAGTATGGTAACCATGAAAGTCAAAAAGCTACAATCTGCAAAACATCCAGGAATACAAAATGCATGTGTAATCAGTAGTTACACATGCATATGTCATATGTAAACATTATTTACACATGCATATTAGCATGTGTAACTATCTGTTACACATACAATTAGTATAATACTTCATCTCTATCTTTCCTCTACGGAACATCTATTTAGCTTGTGTAAAGGAATAAGCTAGATTTTTAAGTAACTCACTGGTTAACAAGGTAACAAAATAATTTTTGAAAAAAAAACACATAACTCACTGGTTAACAAGGTAACATGATAATTTGTGTGTAAAATTATTTTGTTACCTAGTAGTATCATCCATTACCATATGTAAGTAAAATGTATGTAACCAGAAGTTACACACTCAATTAGTATGTGTACACATCTATTTAGCTTGTGTAACTAGAAGGTAGACGACAAATATCCTATGCAACTACTTTTTGGCCCTGAAATGCAAGTGTTGGACTTAAAGCATTTAAGTAGTAGCTAGCATTTAAGGGTAGGAAAGTACCTGCAATTGCTTTTGTTTGTAAGGCCACAACAGTCATACTATGTCGCGCCTCTCGTTGTTCAAGAGTCCACAAGCAATCACCTTCAATCCCTAAGAGAGTACATATGCAACTTTCTCTCCAACAAACTGCATAACCATATTTCAAAATCATCAAATCAATGCTACAGAACTATATGAAAATAAGATAAACTAAAGGAAAAGACGATGTGCCACAAAAGCTATAGACAACAATAGCAATTCAGCTTCTGTGCATGCAAAAATGATTATTTATTTAACAAATCCCTTCTTTTGTAAAAGTGGCTAGGCGAGAATAACCTGGCTTAGGGGATGTTCAAACTAGGCGCTGGCAAGCCATCTAAGCGCCAAGACGCCTTACAACATAGGCATAAAAACAAGGATGCGAGTTTTATTTATATATGCATAGAAACACTGACTAGTATTCTTCTCATCCTCGACCTAAAACTCGCATAGTTCTAGTTTTTCTTACTTCCAATACCAAATTCCGAAGTTCAAACTACTTCAGTTCAAGTTCAACTTACCTGCAATGAGGAAACAACTTGTATGTCAACAAAAGAGATGTTACTTGGGTACTCAAAAGTTGAAGCAGTGAACTATGTTACTTAGATACTGAAAATTGAATACTTCTAATCCATAGAAATATCAAATTTAATAGCATATTCACAACATTATCAATACATCCACTCACCAACAACATCTATGGATGCAATTTCAGCACCATTAGCGTGTCAACAATCTTCTTCACTTGGTCCTCGGTTCCATTCTGAAATTCCACAATTACTCAATTATGAATTCCACATCCTACTCTTTATTTCAACATTTCAGCGCCAACTCCAATTCCAGGGAGACCATCCTACAAAAATAAGTTGTCAACTTTATTGAGTTATTGACAACCTTAAGAGTAACAAAAAACAATAAGATTGTATGAGATTAAAAAGAACAATACACTTAACAATGTATAACCAGTTTTACATGCACTTGACTAGTGTAAATAAGAGTTACACATATATATGACTAGTGTAACTAGGAGTTACATATGTATTTGAATAGTGAAACTAAGAGTTACACATGCAATTCGGATGTGTAGACGCAAGTTACACATGTTGTGCATAATAATCAAAATGAGAAAATTGAAGCACAATGAACAACTCTCTAGCTTCAGTACCACTACCAGCATCACCACCTGCTCCAACTTTCACCATCACAAGCTATGAACTGAAAATTGAAGCACAAGCCACAATTTAGTAACCTAATCCATTTTACATGTACAATCACTTCCGATCCAACTTTTCCTTCCATATCTCTTTATTCTTCAACTTTAGTTTTTTTGGATTTGATAGCACCGTTGCCAGTAATTGACGCTCTATAGAAGATATTAGCTGATGACGAAATTGACATAAAGAACAAGTAACATTAGAGATGAGCAATAATCATTTCAAAAATCAAAGTATATAAAATTCGTATCAAATAGATGGGTAAAAGAGATAATGATTCACTGATTTCAAATCTGAAAACCGATTTTCGATCGAGATAAAAAATTAAAAGATCTATCGAATTTTTTTCAAGAACCCTAGAAAAAAATTTTTGATTTTTTTTTCGAAATTTTCTTGTCAACAGTAAGATTAAGGTGAGATGATACCAGATCTAACTCCAATTATGAGTTCAATAAGATTTTTACGCTGAAATCAAACTTTTAAAAGTTTTCTTTATGATTTTGTAGAAATAAAATTTGAAAATCAAAATATTAAAACCTAGCTATTGAATTGAAATGTTAAAGATAAACGAAACTTACTTGTTCAATTTGATTTTGTATGTGAATCTTCTGATTCATTTTATTATGATGATTATCATTTCTTTTCCATTGATTTTCACTGAATCTCGCAGGAACAAGTGATGTTGATGTTGATTTTAGGTGTATATAATCACGATCTTTGTTTGTAAATCTTATATCTAGGTTTTGAAATCGTGTTCAACTGAAAATCTCGATTAGAAGTTGTTTCTTCTCTTCCTGTTTTTCTAGCAGAGAGAGAGTGCAAAAACAAATGAGAGAGAGAGTGAAAAAGAAAATGAAACTGAAAAATGAAATCTATACCTAATTTTATTAGTATAAATACAAAAGGGCAGGTTTGGTATTAATAAAAAAATTCTTTATTAACAAACATTGAAATCTAAAGTTTTGGGCCTAGTAGTATCAAAATCTGAAGGGAAAATTAAGGGGAGACGCAAAAAAAAAAATACTCTCATTGTCAGACCCACAATTAATTTTGGATACCGTGACACCCATAAATATTTCTGTGACACCCATAATTATCCGAAATTATCAAAATCTGTCTGCATGATGATTTATGCATCCGCATTACGTGTTATGCATACTGCTTTTTCAGGGATAACTCGTTATGCATCCTAATTTTTCAGGGGTATAATTGGCAACGCAACTTGGATATAACATATCTAAAAATCCGCACCTTGGAATTTTACAAATTTTATATCGTTGGAAATCTTTTAAAGAGAGCTACACAACGAGTACAAACAAGAATATCAAATTTTTGTTTTTCACGAAAAAATCGGAGGTGATCATCATTTTAGGCAAAATTTTCTAAAACTTGATACATAACCATTATGTAGCCACCAAAAAAAATGCATAACACATTCTGCAGACGCATAACGAATTATGCAACCATTTTCTCCACTGCATAACAAATTATGCATTTGGATAACAAAGTTATGCATCTATAACAAGTTATGTAACCATTGTTTTGGTTGATTTTAGTGTGTACATAAAAAAATTGATGCATAATGCAGTATGCATCCATATTTATGGATGCATATCAGGTTATGCATCTATTTTCTCGATGCATAAAAGATTATGCAACAATTTTCTCGATGCATAATGCATTATGCATTCATATTTTCGGATGCATAACAAGTTATGCATCCATTTTCACGACTGCATAACATGTTATGTAGATATTATTGTAGGTGCATGACAAGTTATGCAGTCTTATTTTTTGTTGGTTTCAATACTAAGAAAAAAGTAGCTGCATAACGTGTTATGCAAACGTTTTCTGGACTGCATAACAAGTTATGCAACAACTTTTGTAGATGCATAACAGGATATGCAACCAATTTCATAGCTGCATAACAAATTATTCAACGATTATGACCAACCTAAATATATGCCTAAAAATAAGATCACAAAAAAAAGATGCATAACGAATTATGCAATCATTTTCTCGAATACATAGTAGGACTGATGGGGGTAAAACTTGTTTCCCACCTTGCTAGAACTTAGAATTATTATTTTCAAGTAACTAGTAATGATTCATAATGATATAGACGGTAACAATCACAAGTAGGCCATGGTGAAAACCTAAAATCATATTTCAGCAATAACTAGTAATGATTCATATCAAATACTAAATGTTTAAATTGTAATCTCATTAAGTTTGCAATCACTAGATAATAATTAATACCCATTGAAAAAAGGGACCAATCTTCAGCACTTTTTGTTTTACGTTGCTTAGAAAGAGACAAAAACTACTTACAAATAGTAAGAATCAGTCACCACTGGCATAACCATTGCATCAACAATGTACACATTCAATGACCTTCTCATCCCTCGGCTGCTTGGGATACATACGCAAGTGGTGCTGAAGTTGTGGTCCCCAGGCTGGATGCATTTGTAGGCAACATAGGCGTTCATATCCCGACTGCATTCAAAGATACACAGCAAGGAAAGTATCAGTGAAGTGTAAAAAATAAACAACATACAGATAATGGGCACATGAATATCAACTCAATTATTCAACAACTAATGCAAAGGAGAATTCACCATATAAGCAAAGGCTTGTTTTTACTGTGCTTTCTTCAACATAGAAAAAGGCAAGGATAACAGTACCAAAATTAAGCTTAGAATGCAATAAGCTTGGTTTGAAATGAGTGCAACCACGTCAGTAAAGATAGATAGAGAGGAAAGTTACATGCGTACATGCAAACCTCTTTCTCTTTTGTCGAACAGGTTGTGGGAGCCTTGTTATCGGTAAAGAGATAACCCTTTGTTGTTGTTTTTTCTTCTTATATAGCTTCTCTTCGACCTGCAAACTCGAATTGAGGAGGAACCCAACAAATGCAGTCATACACAAATTCTAAATTATTCACAATTTATTGTCATTCAACGCACTAAATGACCGGAAACAACACCATGTTCTTGTTATTTTATAGCTTCAAAAAGTATTGTTTCCTTGTTATTCTGATTTTTCAATTCCAACAGCAACCCAACCTTTGTGTTTGCGTTAACTTCTAAAGACCCTATTAATTTCTCTTGAATTTAAAGCGAACCCAATCTTTCTAATGCCACAATGATTTTGAAATCAATTTGAATCTTCTTCCAAAATTCTTCTCATGAAGCAACATGATCATCGTCCGTTTATTTCTCCTTGTTCTCTCGGCAAAAAGAAGAAAATCACAAAAGGAAGATTTTAAAAGAAGAACTAAAGGAAATCACAAAACAAAAGCGAAGGAAGAAGAAGAAGCGAACACTAAGTTTAATAAATATGGGTTTGTGGGAAATTTTTTCTCAGATAATGGGTGCGCCCCTAAACTTTTCTGGGCGTGGGTTTCTTAGTATAAAAAATCTGAAAAATGGGTGTGACAGTAGTTTTCACAAATCTGAAAGTATGGAGTTGGTAGTGAAGGATCCATTTTGTGGGGCTTTTATATGTTGAAGATGTTACTTGAATGTATGTGCGCTTGATTTCAGTATAATTTTGGCGCGGTTACAAAGAAGATGACTTTGAAGAGTCGATTGGAACATTTTCCAGGGTTTGGGTTTTGAACAAACCCGAAAAGCAAATCTTTGGGGGTTGATCTGAATTTTTTGGGGAAAAAATTGAAAAATAAAGGAACGAAGTTCAAACTCATCGAAGGAAGCCAGAACACTTGTTCTGTTATTGGTAGTGGGTTTGTGATTTAAAACAATCATGTAATTGCCATCTTGATGAAAAGGTATCAAAATCTCTGGATAAGACCTCCCATATAGTCAAAATGTTGGGGGTTATCTTGTTCTTTTGACGTTTCAAAACACGAACAGCATTTTTCACTTTAATATTTATGTCAAAATATAAGTTCAAATAAAAGAAGATGATCGAGAAATCTTGATGGTTAAGATCATCAGAAAAGTTCTCTTTGGACCGCCATTTAGATGGATTTCCGGATCCGGATCATTTGGTTCACCACCATCTTTGTCACCCTCATTTCCCCCTCCTTCCTGGTTCACCATCATTGGCACCCTCATTTCCTCCTCTTTCTGATTGATGTTGTTCTTCATTGAAGATCTCTTATTGCCCAGTCAGATTTTGGACCTTCTTTTATCTCTTCCACCCACCCACACTTGAAACCCTAATCTTCGAAAAACATCATCTCTCCCCCTCGTTCAACTGGAATCATCGAGGGATTGGTTGGAATCGATGTTTTATAAAACGGTGAGCATCTCCTCCCCACTCTCTCTTCTTCTCACTCGTCTGAACTTAACACCTTCTCTTCCCTTCACTCCCATTGATGTTACTTGAATGTATGTGCGCTTGATTTCAGTATAATTTTGGCGCGGTTACAAAGAAGATGACTTTGAAGAGTCGATTGGAACATTTTCAGGGTTTGGGTTTTGGTTGATCTGAATTTTTTGGGAAAAAATTGAAAAAATAAAGGAACAGGGTTTGGGTTTTGTTTGATCTGAATTTTTGGGGAAAAATTGAAAAATAAAGGAACCCTAGTTTTTTCTACTAGGAGTAGTATTTTTGTAGTGATAGAATTCCAATTGCTGTCACAATAACAGGAAAGTTTGTTCATTCATTCATCAAATCAGTGATTCAATTTTGAATTTTGAGTGAGTTTGGAGTGATGGAGACAACAAATTTTGTACCACCACCAATTGATGATGAAAGGAGTGCTGAGAATAGAGGAAGTATGTGTGATTTGGACCAGAAACTTGATCAACCCACGGAAGGTGGAAGGCTCAACAATATGTACAGTGAAAAGGTCTGATTCCCCTCCATCTTATCTTTCTTGTTCTTTATTAACCACTGTAGATTTACATTTGACCATTTAGGATCTGATACTAATGCAATTAGATGATTGAGGTAGGTCATCAGAGTTTTCGTTTCAACAGATCATGCATTAACTAGCCTAGGCTTATGGGTCTGGTTTTGAATCTCCAATTGTGTTTGGTACAAAAATCTTGTAAAGTTTATAGGACTGTTAGGTCTCTTAATGATAAATAACTGTGCTGAATAGAAATGTCTGTGTGATTGTGTGCTTGTGCTGATTGATCGAGTGATTGTACAAATATACTCTGTCCTGCTTGATGACTATACTTTGTATTTTTCTTTTAATAGGAAACGGAAGACAAATTAGGTGGAGTTCCACCACTCAACCTAGAAAATAACTCAGACCTGTGTGAAGAATTAATAAGACGTTACGGAAAATCAGGAGCAAAACGACACAAACGTCTCTGTGCATCAGCTTCAGCTATGAGAAAAGTCCTCAAAAAAGAAGGTCTACGTCTAACTCCACTCTCTTATTTCGCCGCTACTATGTCTGCTATACGGGACAGAATCAATTTCTTCTCCTCATCATCTTCATCTAACACTAGAAAATATTTTTCTTCACCGACTGCACTTACTTCTTTTCTATCAATCTTACTTCCTTTCATTCCTTCACAATCGCTGCCCTCTGCAAAAGCGAATGATGCTGTTAGTGTTCTTGTTTCGTTGTTGAAAATACCTGAAGTCGCTCAATCACCAGCTACGATTCGTTCTGTGATTAAATCGTTAGGGTTTTTGATTAAACTGTGTGATTTGGAACATTGGAAGTTTGCTCAATCGGTTTTCGAGATGATTTTGGAGTTTTCGATTGATAAACGGCCGAAAGTAAGAAAATGTGCACAAGTGTGTGTTGAGGAGATTTATAAGGCTGTTCAATGTACAAATGTTGTGAAAGAGGCGAGCGAGTTGTTTGGGTTGGTGTTTGACAAGTACTTCCCATTTGCAATAACTATAGCGTTGTGTGTGCCTGAAATTACAGAGGATTCAGAAAGGGCGGAGAAGTTTAAGTTGATGGAGTCTGTACATATGCTAAGGGTGCTTAAGCGTATTGTGCAATATTTGTCGAATGATGTTGTTTGGAAAGTCATGTCCCAGATTCATAAGATCGTGGGTTCAAAGTTTTCACTGCTTACTAGACGTATTTTTGCTGTTCTTGAAGCCATTTTGGAGAGGGAGGAGGAAATTATTGTTCCAGAGATTGTTATCGTTGCGCTTGGGAGGTATGCATCGAAGAAAGCGAATAATAAACCGGATGATACAGTGTTGCGTGCATGTGTTTTGTCAAAGAGGTGTATTGACAAACTTCATGTTGATGCTGATAAACGGAGCATTTGGGTAGCAAGTCTGCATTTAGTGTTTGAGCCTATAGCTGATGTTGTATGTGCTGGGATTAGTGTTTCTGGACAAGCTGCTGGTGTATTAAAAGAATTGGTAGATCGATATATTGATGATGACCTAAAGATTTCTGCGTCTAAAGCTGCTGGTGTATTAAAAGTCGTGAGTACTTCAGTATCTGAAGCTCTCATGCATGTACGACAATCTAGAGCGCTGGAACTAGTTTGTGATGCCTCTAAAACTATGCTGCTTACCAACTCTGATGGAGCGCTTGATAAGAATATCTTGTCAGTAATATCACATATGTTCCTCAAGCTCGGTCAGTTATCGTACTTCTATCTGAAAGATGTTGTCCATGAACTTGCGAAACTACTAAGGATTGCAAACGGAGATTTGACCACGACAAAGTGCCAGTACCTTGAAGAGTGCTTCGGGTCTGCTGTCATTGCTATGGGAGTGGAGAAGATCCTAACATTACTACCTGTTGTTTCCTTTGAAGAAGAAGAGCTCACCAGTTTAAATATATGGATTCTGCCAATTTTGAGGAAGTACGTTGTTGGATCATCACTGGGATATTATATGGAGCACATTATTCCCCTATTTGAACCTCTCCAGCAAGCCTGTAGTAAGACAGGTACAGAGCTGCAGGCTGCCACCTGTGCATTTTGGGGCTTGCTACCTGCTTTCTGTTGCTATCCTACAGATACTCACATAAAATTTGACGCTCTGGCCAAAAAGCTTTTACTTCTTATGATGGAAGATGACTCCATGCATGAAAATGTATGCTTAGCTCTGCAGCAACTTGTGAACCAAAATAAAAGTATCGTTGAATCTAATCAAGGCATAGAAGGCTCCTTTGAACATTCAACTACTTGCGCCATTAATGAGTCAACAACAGAATCTCAAATGGTACCCTCTCACTACACCATGAAAGTTGCAAAAAGGAACATCAAGGCTTTGGCATCATGCTCTGTTGTTTTGCTTCAGGCTCTTACTGATGTATTTTCTAATTCTCCCCTGGAGAAACGCAAATATTTGAAGGAGACAATTGGATGCTTGGCATCTATAACTGATATCATAGAAGTAAAAAAGTTTTTTATTTCGTTATTAGCAGGGGAATTGGAGAATCAAGGGGGAAACAGGAATGTGGACGAGCAAGGAGCACAAAGGTGCGTGATAATGGAGTTTGCATCAGCACTTGGTTTAGGAGCTAGTGAGGATCTTGTTTATATAATTTTCGACTGCATTACACCTGCATTGCTAGATGATGGAACTTACTGCAAATTTTTTGAGGAGCATACTTGCTTTTACTCATCCAGATTTGTTGAAATGATGAGTCACTTGCTTGGTCTCAAGTTATCTGATGGTATCATGGGTCTAAGAAGGCGCTTTGCATGTTTGCACACTTTGGTTGTGTACTTATTAAAGAGTGATTCAGAAATGATATGTGCTAAGGCTTCTATAATTCTCAAGGAAATTATACTTGCATTGAAGGATTCGAAGAAAGGCACAAGAAAAGCAGCTTACAACGTGCTTTTGGAGATAAGCTGCGGCTTGAAAAGTTTATCCTCTCCAAATCTTGAGTCACCTCATGTGAAACTTGTTAATATGATATACAACATGCTTTCTGGTGCATTTACTACTTCCATGATGAGTGGAGCAGTTGCAGCTCTTTCACTGCTGATATACACCGAGAGCGACATTTGTGCTTCCGCACCTGAAGTAGTCCCATCTGTTTTATCTTTGCTGAAAAGCAAAGCCAAGGAAGTTATAAAAGCAGTCCTGGGCTTTTTGGAAGTTCTTGTATTCTCTTTGCAGGCAAGCGACCTGCAAAATCTTCTGCCTCATATTGTTAAGGGAATCCTAAGGTCATCTATGTCGAGAAGTCATTACAGAAAAAAGGTTAGGGTCATACTGGAAATCCTTATACGGAAATGTGGTGCTTCAGCAGTTGAGGTAGATGTTCCAGAAAAATATATGGAATATTTCAAGACCGTCGAGGAGCAATATTCCATCTCTGACAAAGGTGAGAGTCTGGACGTTTCCTCTACAACTGGGAAGCGTAAGAGGACATATGGAGAGCTATCTGTTGAAGGTGATGAAACTAAATCTGGGAAATCTAAGAAGGAGACACCAAGGAAAAGACGTAAATTCAACACTTCCAACAGAAATAACTCCAGCAACGCATCCTCCCGTTGACCCCAAAGCAGGTCTCTTAGCAGGGCCATGCCCAGAAAGCCAAATCTGATAGGAAGTATTTAGTTGATGACCTTGGGGATTGTGATTGTTAACCACATCAAAAGCTTTTGCTGTTTGTCTTTTGTAATTCAGTTGCACTAATTACCTTTTTTTTCACTAGTTCTGGATTAAGTTTTTTGACTTAAGAGTAGTAGATTTCTAGTTTTACCTTATGCCTAGCTGTTTTAGCTCGTTTAAAACATGTCATGTTTGATAATGCACTCGTCTTTTCTGGCTCGGGATCTCCTGTCACCTGTTTCCTTGTGCACCAGTGTCCCTCAAATTGTATGCCGCCATGTGTCTGTATTGGTCAATACTTTAGAATCCTATTTCTTTGAATGATTGAAGACCTGCAGTAAATTATAGTACTTATTTTACCGTGAAAATCTCGTCTAAAGATTACAAGTTAAATTCCAATAACATTAAAGGGCTCGGCCTACAAATGATCCAAGATTACCTAGCTCGATTTCATCCGCCGTAAAATGTAACACCAACACTACATAGAAACTAACCAGGATATCTATCCAGAGGCCCAAACTGAAATCAATCCACCGAAAGAAAGAGTACATCTGATTATCTTCCACTCATCACGAACTGTTAACATTGCAACTTTTCTACCTAGTGGTGATCCACCGCGGTCTCACATTCTCAACCAACAAATTAAGCTTAGATTATGAGCATAAAAAAATAAGATATTAATTAATATATATAAATTATTAATCTATCGATTAATCGATATTCAGTTAATTAATAAATTTTGGTCTTCCCAATAACATTAATTTATAGAGTTTTTTCTGTACTAATTAAATTTGATTAATTGATTAAAATTAACGAAAACGCTATTAATAAAAACTATCCAGAATTCTTTTAGAAAAAATAATTTTAAATAAAATAATATGTGATTAAATAAATTGTGACATGTTCGTGAGGCATAAAATTTGTTCAGATACTCAAATTATTTTGCTCTCTTGCATGACGATGATTTTATTCGACTAGATAATTTTCTGGGTTTTTAGTTTTTTGGGCTAGATGTGAGCAAGAATTTTTAATTTTTTATGAATAAAAGTAGTCTAATTTTTAGTTTTAGATTTAGTTTTTGTTGTTTTTGGGGTCTATGGACACATTTCTTCGTTATTTGGGCGATATTTTCTTCGTCTCTAGGACGATTTTCTCTTCGCTCAAATAGTGATTCTCTCAAATCTCCATGGCGTTTCTTGGTTTGCTATTTTTGATTCATCAAGAACAACAATTATTCTGCGCGGATTCGCTTTGGATTTATCTTCAACAAGAGGGATTTAGGGCGTCCGGATTCGTTTGGATCTACAAGATTTTGGGCAAAATACTCCATTTTATTTGGAGCATGTCTTATTGAAGAAGATAATTATTTTAAATGGTCGGAGTTGATTCCGGTTCACACCATCATTCGTCAGTACTACTGGTACAAAATTTGGATAAAGATGAAAATTAACCCTAAATGAAATCAGTTTCATCCTAGCATAGATATAGATGATACTATGCACATTGTAAATTAAACATTAACGATATTTATTCGTAGTTTAAATCTAGATGAAATCAGTTACATATTAATATATAATTAAATATGTGTAAAATCATGTACATCACAGATGAAACCAATTTCATACTAGCTTAAACATGAACCAAAACAAATTTCATCAACTCTAAAATCGGATGAAACCAATTTCATACTAGTTAAACGTGGATAAAAACAAGTTTAAGCAAATTTAAAACAAGATGACACCGATTTCGTACTAGTTTAAACATGGATGAAAAAAATTCAAGTCAGATTTATCCTAACCATTTTTTGAATATCATTTTTTCTTGGTTTATGTCGGGAATCAGGATACATCCAGTTTCATCCTAACTGTTTTTCAAATAATTCTTTTTGTATTAGTTTATCTTCCAATCATCACGGACTGTTAACATTGCAACTTTTCTACCTAGTGGTGATCCACCGTGGTCTCACATCCTCAACCAACAAATTAAGCTTAGATTATGAGCATAAAAAATAACACTCCTGAATGAGTACTCACACAGCCTTTCTGTATCAATAACCATGAAACTTCAAAAAGCTCATTCAAAGCCCATTCCACAGTCTGCACAAGGCCACATCGAATTTCAAAAATGAATATGTGATTATGTGGATGTGAAAGCACAACAAAATCTCTTATCTTACTCCTACAAGGCCAAGCACTATGGGTGGGTTATCCCTTGATTGTGGGGGATATGGATCAGAAGACAACCTCACTGTGGTGTGCTTTTATCACTTCCCTGTATTGCACGGAAGTTTGTAAATAGTGCTAAATGGATACCGTTTTTTTCACCCAATTTTTTTGACGTTGGGTAAATTTTACAAGTTAATAGATAATTAATAGGGAAAAAAAAATAGATAAAGATGGTATAAAAGAAAGAGTTTTAGTAAAAAAGAAAAGTGTTAATGTAAAACAGTGACAATCAGAAACGGTTAGTATCCGTGTAAAATGCTACGAAAACTCATTATCCGTTTCAACTCCCAGACGGATACTCAGTTTCCGTAAAGCACAATTTTACACGTTTCAAATCCCTACTACTGATCCAGTTTAAAATGTAGGGAAGGAATATCCCTTCCCAGTAGGGATATGGGAGACCATGGGAGACGGCTTTTTACATATTTTCCTACATATAAAGGATAGGGAAGGGAAAAACAGCACCATAGTGCTTGGCCTAAACAAAAAAAAGAGAGGTTTTTCACCGGTTTGCAATTAACCCCTCCATGTTTTTTATTTTTTGGCGTGAAAAGTTTGAATGAAACATGGTAACATAGTAATGTCAATTGATACTCTCTTTTTTTATAACATCGTTCGGTAATAACTATCATACCCTTCATAATCCAATAGTCAGATATTCAGATCAATAAATGAACAATCTGCATTTCCCAATCTCACTACCAACCAAATCTTGCATCTCTCCAGAAATTCTGCAGGACGCTAACCATACCACCTCGGTATCAGCTTTTTGTTTCTTTTCTGGAACCCCTGGACATCCATAAATAAACTAGTTTTTAAACAACGCCATACACCCTTAGACGACGTCCTGGCACAGACCTTGAAGCAACAAGAGGAATTCAAATGGGAAAAAAAGGTTATGCCCCCGGTTTTACCTAGAGACCCATCAACCAGGACCACCCCAACAAATATCAGAGCAACAACAATAATCTTAGCAGGCTGAACCAGAACAGAACCAAATTGGATAAAGATCAACACGGATGGGGCTGCTCGGGGACATCCAGGAATGTCGGGAGCAGGTTTTATTTGTAGGGATTCGATTGCTCAAACTGTGATGGCTCTCGCGCAGCCTCTAGGAATAACTACGACGCTAATAGCCGAAACGTGGACGCGCAACTCTGCTGGCATCAAGGACATCAACGGAGAGACAATGGCCAAAAATTATCTTTGAGACGGATTCGAAAAATCTGATGTGCTTCATAAAAGCAGAGGCTGAAGCTCAGTGGTATATTGCAGAAATGATTACCAAAATAAAACAGGGAATGTGAAAAATTCCTCTGTGTGCTATACAACACAATTATAGAGAAGGTGATAGACACATTTTTGTGTCTAATTTGTCTCACTTCTATATATTCATAGTGCTCATTTTTGTACTTATTACGGTGTTTTATGCGTGTGTAGGTATTTTTGGCCAAGAAACATTTTTGGAAAAATTTGCTCGAAAAGTCGCTAAAGGCACATGGAGGATTTTATTTTGGCACCCATGTTTTGGATAAGGGGCACCTTCAAGGCACCCCCAAAGCACCTGCTATCGGCACCCCTACTCTGGATAGGGGGCGCCTCCTTTCTTCACCGTTCAAATTTTGAAACTGGCGGGAATAGTTGCAGCAGCTGGATTATTTACGGGAGGAATTATGGAATAGATTTCGTGAGATTTAATCGCTATTTTGGATTGGTATTACCCTGTTCAAAGGCGTAGACAAATAAAGGGGAATGATCCGTGCAAACCCTTGGCAATGCCTTACACTCCAATTTGGATATTTGTCATACCAAGCATCATTTAAAATCTCCCTATCATGCTTAGAAACGATTCTATGAATACCACTCCGATAATTTGTCCAAGTATATTTCTTACCAAGTGAATCAGCTTCCACCAAACCATTATCGGAAATCCAACTTCGAAACTCGTTCATATAAACTTCTTTTATCGGCTTGCCGCCTTTCTTCTCATCCAATCGTAAAACACAATTAAAATCCACCAACACCAACCATGGAATAGATATAAAACCCAACCCCAATTGACGCCATAGTCGATGTCGTGCCACATGATCATAAGAGGCATGAACTGCCGTGATTAAATCTCCAGCAAAATCTAGAGTAATAACTTGCTTCGAAGAAGATTGAACATTCGGCCTAGCTAAAGTATCTTTCTCCACAAGACCCAAATATTACCTTTTTCTCCACCAGCTTCATTTGTGATAACATCCTCACTGAAATTAAATAATTTCATCTTCCTAATAATCAGCATAACATGTAGCTATACACAAACTGTTACCTTTTTTTTCCTTGAAGCTAACAGAGTCTAGTTAATAAAATTTTTATCCTACTTCATAGAGAAAATGTTGTCTTCAAAAATTGCCGAATGTATGGTCTATTTCCTGTGAATCAGAATCTTTCCTCTCCATGTTGATGAATACGAAAAAAATATTGTAGTTTCATGATCTTATTTTTGGCACGAGTTTAAACAGTTTTTGAAATTTAATCATTCTGTGCGGCATTATAGACAATGACAATGCCTTATACGTGTAGTCTTGAAATTTAAGATAATAAACTCTCTTATAATCCAAATGAATTTGATTCACCACGCAATAATCAAATTTTTTAATATTGGAAAAAGGGAGAGAAAACTCATGACAAATCTTATAGACAGTGCGTAGCATAGGATGACCTAGTCGCTGGTGCCAAAGTGGGAAGGATGAAGAGGCATATGACTGCGGTTTTATTGGTTTGCTGATGTTGTCAACCCCTTAAAAAATGTAAAGCCCATTCCTATTTCGTCCTTGCAGCAGTGGTGTTCCCGTGCACTTGTCCTTCACAACAAAGTAAGATGTGTGAAACTCAAAAAACACATCATTATCTTTACAAAATTGAGAAACTGACAGAAGATTAGTTCTTATTTGTGGTACATGGTAAATATTGTTTAAAAGAAATGCTCTTGATTTATATGTTAAAGAGGAAATTTTGTTTAAACGAGTTTACATCTAACTATTGTGCGAGTTGCTAGCCTGAAAACTTGTGCTGTTACATTACTCTTGTGACTGACTCAGTTCAGCTTCTGTTAACTGAGTAGTCCTTGTTTGGTTAACAGTTTAAGTTTGGTTTCGCCTTGTGGAAATTACTACTGATGGTAGAATGGTGAACTTATCCTCTTCCATCTGTTTCTTTTATCAACAACTAACATAACATGGTGGAGCTCACAGGGTGGTGGTGACAAAGATGCTGTTCATTTTTAATTTTTAATATCATCTGTATAGCCTTATAATTATACCAATCGCTATTGCAGGAACAAAGAACCTGGAGTTGCAGGATTGGAGTAGTAGGGGATTCCAGCTCTAGTTCAGTTTATGCCAATGTGTTTCCTTCCCGAGTCCCCATAGTGGATCTACAGAAAGGTTTTTGCCGTTTTAGTTTCTTGTTTTGCTTATATAAATAAATTATTATTATATTCCATTCTCTGCACATGAAGCTCTGAATTCATAATAGAATTGAAATTATCAACATAACATGTAGCTATACACAAACTGTTACTTTTTTTTTTCCTTGAAGCTAACAGAGTCTAGTTAAGAAACTTTTTATCCTACTTTATAGAGAAAATGTTGTCTACAAAAACTGCCGAATGTATGGTCTATTTCCTGTGAATCAGAATCTTTCCTCTCCATGTTTATGAATATGAAAACAATTTCAGGATCTTATTTTTCATTTGAGTTCAAACAGTTCTTGAAATTTTGTGTGGTATTATTATAGACAATGACAATGCCTTGTACATGTAGTCTTGAAATTTAAGATAATAAACTCTCTTATAATCCAAATGAATTTGATTCACCACACAAACTGTTCTAAGTCCATCAAGCCTGTTGGAGTCTTCAAACTCTCTTAACATGACAAAAAAAAAAGCAAAAATTTCTCAGTCCTGGGCAATTTATTAGATGCAAAAGAACTATAAGCGCATTGTTTGTCAGAGCATCTTAAATTCAGTTCCCAAATTTCTTTTATGCTTTTACTGCAGTTATTTGTTCGCTGAGCAAGTTGTTATCTAATTCATTTTGCATTCCCACTCCCACTCCCATTTGTGTGTTTGTGTGGTGAATCAAATTCATTTGGATTCATGAAATTCATTCAGATGCAGGGTTAACCTGGCTTCCTTCTCTCATTGCAATAATTTTGTGGCTATTTTAGGCCGTATCTCTACCCTAATTTAGAATTTAATTTAATCCGTTTACATAACGATCGAGGCATCAAAGCCACCCATTATCTCCAACAGCCTGGAGAAAAATACCAAACAAGTCTTCTACCCATGCTCATATAAATGTGCAGTTTATTATTCCTCTATGTCAAAATCACCAGCAAATACATCAGCACCAATACAAATTTCTGAATAATAACCCATTAGATAAACCACATAATAAACCAGTTTTCCAATTGAGTAATCTTTATGCAAAAGGATTACAACTGTGCCCATTACTCAAAAACCTTTGAACAAACAAAACCTCTTCAAATCTAAAACTACATTTAATTCAAGCCACATGGCAATTAGTTCACTGACGCATTTTATCGAACACGTGTCTGTTTTCTTTTGACCGAAAAGATCGAAGAAGCAGTAAGGTAGTAAGTGGAGGAAAGAGAACCTGGAAGAGTGAGCAGAGAGAGATTAAAGAAAGAGCTGCACTTTTCGGCCTAGCCTTCTTCGAAGCTTAAAGGTGCACCGCTTACAACACTTCAATTCAGATCACATCTTGGAGGGCTTTCAGGTCCTGCAACCACAAGTTGCTAGCAGTTTCTTTTTTAAGACGTTCCAACTCAAATTTAAGTGATTGTTTCTCTGCCTTGAGACTTTCAACTTTTTCGTCTGTCCAGAACTCAGCGCCCATGTCAGAGATCAGATATTTGAACCCTTCGTCCGGGTCTTCATGAAATCCTTGTTCGCGCATAAGTTCAATCAGTTCTTCTTGTGACCTTGGCACAAAGATATTGATGTCTCCGTTCCGCGTTCTGTCGATGTACTCAAGTCTACTAGTCACTTTTTGAAGCTGCAATTCGACACCCCTCTGTACTGCTTGGCGCCTTTCTTCGTATTTTGCAAGCCTAATCCGGTAGAAATCTTCAATGATTTCTTCTACATCTGCATAAAGCTTCGGCTTTCCTTCGGAGTCGAGAAGGTACATCTTCTCGGTTGTAAAACTCTTCTCGAGTCTTAACCACTGTAGAAGCCCGCCCTTACCACCCTCCTTCCGTGCCTGATTGATACTTTCCTCACTCTTGAAGATTACTCGAATGTTTATCGTTGTAACAGAGCAATGGTCTTCTGTCTCTTGAAGTAATGAATTTTGTTTATTTTTCAATTCAGCCAAGACCTTTCTGTAATCATCCGTCCACATCTGGACAGGAAGTTCAGTTATTTCTACAGTATTGTCACCGATCTCTTCTATGACACCTTCCGAAACGAAGCCCCGATCATTCATTACGATCTTACCCTTATGGCCTCTGTACCACGGTTCCAGTTTTTGTTCAACTGTTGTCCTACCTTCTAACCTACTCATTATCTTCTCAACTAGCATACGGGGGGTTGTAGCATGGAATCTTGGTCTTCCAACCGGTAGCTATTCCGGAAGCACCGTTCACAAGAACCAACGGGATAATCGGGAAATAATGCTCGGGCTGAACCATCATGTCACGCTCGCGACGATAGTTTAATAAGCCATCGTCCCCTTCAGGAAATAACATTCTTGCGGATGGAGATAAGTTTGTGCAAAGGTACCTCGGTTGTGAATATCGTGTGACCCCTCGGCCTCTGTCACCAAAATATGCATCTGACTCAAACAGGTTCATGTTGTTTGTCCCGACGAAGTTTTGGGCCAGCCCAACAATGGTTCGGTTGATATTCTCTGCACCATGTCCATATGCTGTTGAAGAAGAAACGGAAGCACTGAATTTCTCTAATAGTTTTTGGGTATAGAATTTATCCTTGAAAGCGGCAAATAGGATTTTCCTCTGGCTCATTTTTAAGCCATCGACATAGCAGGGTATGGAACGTGATAGATCTGTCCGTCTTTAGAATATCAACTCTTTGTTCACATAGTCCCGGAATCTAATGCTGGTTTGCGCGTAGTCACGTAGTTCAACCACTGTGTTCAGTATCCATTCTCGTCGTTGGGAGACTTTTCTTTTGGAAAATGCCAGTTCGATCGCGTTGTCGTCCTCCTCATCAAACCAAACAATATCCTTCCGGTAACTTTGGGAGTTGTCAAAATACTCCTTCCCTTCGTCCGTGGAACTGGACCCCAAACCTTTATAATGCTTAAAAGTATAAAGATTTGTATCTGTGCCCTTTATCCATTCTTCGTAATGCTGGATGGAATAAAATGGAATGGCCAGCTGTGAATCTTTCTTGAAGGCTTTTACTATGGGAGTTATCATTTCAGATAGAAATGGATGATCTTTATTTTTAATCAAGGAAGGCCAAAGATGGTGGAAGATGTTTATAATGAGACCCTTTATGTGTGCACCGTCGCTATCCTGCAGACGAAACAAAAGTCAATCAAGCCCAGTCAGATATCAGTTAATCAAGCCCGGTTAGATATCAAATTTTCTAGTTATTGAAGGGAAGTGAGAAAGAACCTGGTCAGCCATTATCATAACACGCCCATATCTTAAGCTCTTCCGACTCTCCTCATCACCATACTCTTTGTTTTCTTCGAGACCAAGAATCTTCTTAATATCTTTAATCTCTCGATTTCTTCGAATTTTCCGTGTGCTTGCATCTCTTGCATTCAAGGGTTTCCCTTGCATTGCATAAACGCCGAAGTTGTCACGTTTGGCACCAGAAATCCCCGCCATCTGCAAAGACCACTATTATAACTAGATTCTTTTGTTTACAGCAATAAACGTTGGATAAGCTATTTTGTGGTGCTTTGACACCATATATTATATCTTTTATCCCAAATTTATAAAATTTTGTTAGTTCATTTCTTAAGCCACGTCTAACTTTTAAAGGGAAAATATATAAAAATTTGGAGAAGTAAAAAAAAAAAAAAAAAAAAAAAGTACCGTTATTTATGCTCGTTGTGTAGATAATTCAAAGAGCTTTTCAAATATATAAATTTCACAAAAATCCGACTTGCGGCTTGGAGTTTTATAAAAATGGCATTTTCGCAAATACAAAACCTTGTAACGGGAATCTTTTTCAGAATATTCCTAGATCTAATGGCTAAGAACTAATATAACGGAAATCTAACGGTTATGGAAGGTAATGTTTTGACACTCTTTTATTGGCATTAAACGGGGGGAGATTGGATTATGAAGTGACGCTCTTCGGGAAGTCGACAAAGAGATTGTTATGTTACGATCTCCATATTTATTATGTTGTGAAAGCAAATGCATCCGGTCTTTCAAATGTGAGGTTACGAGCCAAACGCTAAAAAACTATGACGCAATTACTAATTTGCTCTTTTTATACTTACTACAAGGGATTTTGCAGACTCGCCTTCTGCTAATACCAACGTGCACTCGAGCGATCTCTCGCCACCCGCTAAGTTTGCATCTTCTAGCGTTTCCAAATGAGTTATTCTTCGAAACCCGTCGTTCTTCCTTAGGTTTCTTTCGATAGTCCCAAGTACTTCAGACTCCACTGAAACATTAATATTTAATCAAATTAAGTAACCAGCGATTCAAGATAATGAATATAAAAGGTTGATGTTTGTACGGCTAACCTTCAGATAAGAAGTTCGCTGGTAGTTGACTTTCTATATTAAATGTCTCCCGTGGAGTTGTCAATTTTTCTCCGTTCTTCGGGTCGAAGACCAGGTTGTCAATGACTGCATTTATAGATATGGAAAGGTACTTCGTGACCAGGTGTGCTTTAAGATCCTTGTCGATTTCCCTACTAAGTATGGGTAATAGATGGTTAGCCACCTGGTCGGTGACATACTCCACATGTGTTCCTCCTCCGATAGTAGCTATTCCGTTTACAAAGCTTATCTGTTCAGACAAATGATAAAAATGGTAAGCAGTGAATAACGGTGTAAAGTTTAGTAGAAGGGCTAGAGGCTTTGGATGATGGATGGGTTATATCCCTAAATTTCTCAATTCAATTATGTAACCTCCCTTATTAGGCCCACCGAGCGAAGCGAGGGAGGACTCTATATATGATGATTTTATGCCAACGTGAGACATGACTTTTTTTTTTTCCTTCAATTTGACACAAAAGATTGAATTCGGTGTCCCTCAAAATTTTGGTCCGGACGCCTGGAAAATTCGAAAATGCCCCTCCCTTTCAGTCCAATTGTTACAACTCATTATTTATCCTATTTTTAAGGGGTATAATTCAACCGAACTTTAATATAACATATCTAAAAATCTGCGCCTTGAAACTTTCCAAATTTTATCCCGTTGGAATGGTTTTTAAAAAAAAAAAACGCAATGAGTAAAACAACAATATCAAATTTAGAGTTTTTACAAAAAAATCGGAGGTGTTTATCATTTTAGGCACAATTTTCGAAAATTAAATGTCTTTCCACTATGCAAACCACGACAAATGATACATAATACTTTATGTAGCCATTGTTTGGTTTATGCATCAACTTATTTTCCGTTGCAACTAATAGAACAGTGTACTCCCTCCGTTTCAATAAAGGTGATACTTTCTCTATAGGCATAATTATCAAAAATTGAATGCATGGCCGTTATGCAAACCACCACAAAGGATGCATAACACATTATGCAACCATATTTTGGGTTATGCATTGGCTAATTTTCTGTTTCAGGAAAAGCGATACTTTCACCACGTGTCAGGAAAAACGATACTCAACCCGTGCCAGGAAAAATGATATTTTCACGCCGTGTTAGAAAAATGATATTTTCACCCCGTGTCAGGAAAAATCATACTTCCACTTCGTGTTGGAAAAATGATATTTTCACCCGTGTTTGAAAAATGATGCTTTCACCCCGTTTCAGGAAAAGTGATACTTTCACCCTCTTGTCTAGAAAAGTGATACTTTCACCCCCTTGTCTACAAAAATGATACTTTCAGCCTTTAAAAGTATCTCTTTTTCTGAAACAGAAGTAATATATACCTAAGAATATCGTTCCAACAAAAAAAAGATGCATGATGAATTACGAAGCCACCACAAAGGATGCATAATAGTTTATACAATCGTATTTTGGTATGTATCCACTAATTTGGTTATGCAACCACTAAAACGGTGTATTTGCCTCGAAAATAACATTCTGACAAACGAAAGGGATCATCGGTGTTTTGGTTTTTTTCGGTCGGCCCTCTCACCGTGGTAGCGGTCATCTACTTATCAATATATTCATATTTTTCTAGCAAAAAAAAAAAAAAAAAAAAAAAAGAATAACTCAAAGCAAAGAAGATGCATAGAGATCACAGAAACTCAAGCAAAATTTATGAAGCTAATTAGAACACTTACATAGATATCATAGTAATTTTGTATGCAAACTAATTAGATTCAAGCTAATATGGCAAATATAAAAGTAGATTATCGAAAATATTTGTTGATATTTAAGGGCCTGATAAATACTCGGACTCGACGGATAGTTAATGTTTTTATCGGGTCCGGTTCCGGGTCCATCAATTTAGAAACCGGGCTCGGAAACCGTTAGGACCCTATAGAAATCATCGGTGTTTTTTTTTTTTTTTTTTTCCGGTCGGCCCTCTCACCGTGGTGGCGGTCATCTACTTATCAATATATTCATATTTTTCTAGCAAAAAAAAAAAAAAAAAAGAATAAATGAAGCAAAATTACGAAGAATTGGTTTAAGTATAAACCTGTTGGAACTGTCCTTCTGTTGTGCTCACCGAAACTTCCCACCTTTGGCCAATTTTGTGTCTTACACTGCCTCACCAAGAAAAGAAAAAAAATGAAAATGTAAATGATTGAGTAGACTGGATACAAAAGAGGGGGTGCAAGTCAAGTGTGAGGGCTAATCAGTGAAAGACCTTGAAGTTTGATGTGGCATTCTTTCGTACATATCCAGATAGCCGAAGAAGGAGTCGACTTCAATGATTTCGCTGTTGAACATAACTTTGACTCTTGTTCCAAAACAAGCAGCAATCTCCCGGAGGCGCTTTTGTATCAGGGGAATAAGATCTCCTTGTTCAAAGCCAGACATGTTGAATGCTTGGAAATCAAGCTCAAATGTACTGCGAGTCCCCTTCAACGGACTGTCTTCAACGGTTTCAACTGCTGGTATTTCCACCATGTCGTGTTGAAACACCTTGAATGGGCAAAATCAATGTAAAAATTAATTTAAGGCAATCTCGTAAAGAAAATCAAAATTCTGAAAATCCATAATAGCAAAATTGAGAGAACATATTTTCAATGTGATCAAAAGTTCGAGACAAATGAACCGAGCTAATTAAAGATCAAACCTGTCTATGGGATTGTGACGAACCGTCGCCGGTTTGAACAGTAAACGACTTTGAGAACAATTTTACGAGCTCCAAAGAACTGAATATTGACATCTGAAGCGAACCATTGGTGAAAACAGAAATTGTATCATTATCCATAGTGACCTCGAGACTGTCCATTGAATCATCTTTGAAGTGGTGATATACTGAGTTACCGATAATCTGATCCACCAAGTTTAACACTGCCGGAACGAAATTAACTTCTTTATAAATAATTTTTGATGTACTAAGATCAAGAATCCATCTCATTTCTCTTACTTCGTTCACTGAATCAAGAACAAGGCCAGGCTTACCGAGGTATACATCTCTCGATTTAAAATACTCCTCAAAACATCTTGAGTTTTCATTTGCCATAATCAATTACTTGGTAATACTGTTGGTTTTATGAAGAACTGGCAAGGAAATCAAGATATGATGTTATATTTCTTTCTTTTTGACTCTAATGTTTTCCCATTACGGATCTGCTGCAGTCGATTATCTGCAGTATGGCTTTTCCTCTCATATTACTATCTTATACTATAATAAAGAAAAGGGTCTTTTATGGTGTCCCAAACAAATTTCGTTACTTTTTTATTAGACATAAATGCCCCTCCGGATTTTGATTGTTATTGAATGGGAATTCGTAATTACAGAAGATACTAAGGATACGTTTGTCAAAAAGTTAAGTTTCACTCTTTACTACTCATTTCCAGACTATCGTTTCCTTCGTCCTCTCCGCCACCATTCTCCTCCACCTCCTTCAGATCTCATCTTCTTCGACTCTCCGCACCATTTGCAAACTGTAACGTAACAGCTACACTATCACCACCATCAACCCCGCGTAAACACCACCACCACCACCACCACCACCACCACCAGGTACCCGAGAATTAGTTGAAATCTCTGCCCTAATAAGATTTCAAACCCTATTTTTATTACAACTCATATACCAATTTCAATTTCAAATTTAGTTACTAACATTCGAATTCAATTAAACATACAATGCTGTTTATTTTCCCGAATCGCAATTGAAATCCCAATCAATTTCGAATATATATTTCAACTTCAATTTCCCCAATTGAAGCTGAGAATGGTCACGCACCAAGATGGGTTTTGCTCGATTAACAACAACCTGAAGTAACTCTTCAATTTCGAATATATATTTCAACTTCAATTTCCCCAATTGAAGCTGAGAATGGTCACGCACCAGGATGGGTTTTGCTCGATTAACAACAACCTGAAGTAACTCTTCCTGTTTTTCTCCCTGTCTAACGAATTAGTGATGCTCCTAGACTGTATTTCATCTCTTTTTTTACTATATTAGTTAGATTATGATCATTATTTGTTCACATTATTGATTTGTTTTATTCAATTTAGTTTGCAGGCTCAATTTTTATTGAAAAGGTGTGGATAAAAATCCTAAACAAAACGGATTCCGTCGTCGTCTTCCGGTTAAGTTCATTCCCCCTCCCCATGCCTGTTTGTTTTCTCAACATATTTCCTCAGTTGTTTTCATTGTGTATTGTGAGCAAACGCGTGATTAGTTGAAATTGCATTCCGTCGTCGTCTTCCGGTTAAGTTCATTCCCCCTCCCCATGCCTGTTTGTTTTCTCCACATATTTCCTCAGTTGTTGTTTTCATTGTGTATTTTCAGCAAACGCGTGATTAGTTGAAATTGCATCTACTGATCATCTCATCTTACTATAAAAGCTTACCTAAGATAGATAAGCATCCAGCCTCACAGAAAAATAAGTGTTTTGCATTTAGTCGTTTTGCTACTGTTGAGCAGGCGAAAAAAGTCCTAGATGAGTTGAAGGATGGAGCAGAGGTTATACATTTTGACCATTAATCCCCCTCTTTATATCTCATCTTTTTTTTTTATGGTAAAGGGTCAGTTTTCATACATTGATTCAGAACTAATTTAATACTTACTAGGAGGAGAATAGTAGTGCCAAACCATGAACGAGTGAATTAATCACATGACTAGGCACCAAGAAAAAAGTTAATTTTCGTAGCTAACTGCTCATGAAACTAAGATGTGATCAGCTAGATAGCCGGATTAATCTTTTCGGGCAACATATATTCTCCGATCGAGATGTGTATTTTTTATGTATGCTCATCTTATCTTAATCCATCTTTTTTATTTACAAATGTTTGGTTTTTGCATGATCTTAATTAATTTGAGCTATCTTGCATTTTGTTATAATATTCTTGCTTGATTAAGCAAAAAAATGAAGATTAAGTACAATAGCTATGCTCCTGGGGCTGGGAGGCTGGCATGTTTGAATATTGGATTCCTTGATACATCAATGGTATCAGGATAGATATTCAGCCAGTTGTTTGAACTTGGACTGCGGTGCATTTTCAGAAATAAATATTTAAGGGGTATATTGCATAAGTTGAGGCCAAAGATCGATGCATAGAGTGTAGATAATAAGGCAGAGATATTTACATACAAACTTGGGTTGTTTCCAGCAGACAATGCTTCGAATTTTCCCAGTTTCAATATAAAGTTGAAAACTGAAACTACAGGAACTTATTCAGCTCTTCTTTTCCTAATTATATTCAGCTCTTCTTTTCCTAATTATGAAGTTTAAATCTCTATTTCAAACAACTCACAGTCTTTAACAGCTTATTGTGATGCTGATGACATAATGGATGAATTCTCCTACGAAACCTCATGTGTTTACATTAACAGCTTGAAGACTTGAAGTATATGTGATTTTGCCTCTTCCTGCAATTTCGTCTCTACAAAGTTAGAGGTTCTGGCAATGATATAGTTTTCCGACTATGTTAATGACTTCTCTGAGTTCTCTGTCAATAGTTAGTTTTATTTTTCTCATTTTAAATGATTTTTTCTCTTCTATATTTTAGCTATTTCTGATCTGATCCCAAGTAACAAATTGTTCATGAGGATATTCTCTAATGAGTACAGTTCGACTTATTTATTACACCGATTGTGAGCATCAGAGCATGTAATGTAACTAGTTTATGTTTAATGTTGGACCATGAAGTTCGTGGTAATCTGAAACATAGAGCACATATTCCATTGCTTCGCTTCATTTCCATTACATTGCTGTATTCTATGCATATCCCATAGTGAACTGATCCTAAATAAGCAACTAGTAATAGCTTGTAGTCCATCCATAGAAAGGAATTCAAGAGATGATGTTATATCTGCTGCAGTCGATTGCTGTTATTCAAGGTTATCTATGGTCATCCAAGTGAGTGTTCCCATCTACTTTTTTGGTTTTGACCCTTAGCTAGAACGCCACGTGAGCTTCCAAACCTCTGCCATTTGTTCAGCTTGTCTTTCTTCTAGATTTGATATCTCATCAAGGCCCGTAAAGAATGCCTTCTTGTACTACAAAAAATGTTGAATGTTTTTAGTTGATAAAGTGTTTTCTGTTTGGAATTGTTGAAATCGTTTTTGCTTATCTGAACTTTTTAGGGTCCTAGGGTTTATTAGCAGTGATAGGAGCGTTGTTAGAAACTTCCTGATGGGTACTTTTTACCTTTCATCATCCGTAGAAAGTACAAAGAAAGTGATCGAGGAATACATTGCTTCCCTTGAGGTTATAAGTGTTTATTAGAGCTAAAATCTTTGGTAGGAGTTAAGTACGAAACATACTTATCAAAACTTTTTATCTTGAATGCTTGACAGGAAAATCGTGACTAGAGGATGGATGGATGTACCGGAAAATCCTGACCAGGGAGGAGCTGTATGTACAGTAAAATCCTGAACAGGGGGTGGAAGGGTATGTAAATAGCAAGCGGCGACGGATTAGAGTGCATGTGCGGGCCTGCGGGGACATATACTCCATATGAACTTTTTTTTTCTTCTTCGTGCATGACAGGAAAATCATGAATAAATCGGTGATTTGGATGAGCTAGAAAAATGTGAACAACACAGTACATTTTATGGCTTTGAATGTGTTTAATTAGAGTACATTGTTGCCAGCATTTTTATGGCTTTGATTCTGTTTAATTAGAGTACATTTTTATTGGCATTTTTATGGCTTTAATTCTGTTTATTTTTTCCTTAATCTGCCCATATGGTAAAGTGGGGGAACACTGGGGAGAATGCTTAATTCAAGTGGGAAATGAAATATTTCCTTGAAGATTTCCATTCTCCAGAATAAATGTTGAGATTATGAGTTGTCTGCTGTTTTCAGTCAGGTATCTAAAAGGGGATTGTAATCACTTGTAATTTGTTTGCGAATTTGTAATATGAATACAATGATGGAAGTGCGTGACACATTTATTCTGAAGAATGAGATTGGCATCCTTTTTGGCATAGTAGTTGACATTTAGTCGTAAAGTAGCTTTTCGGTCAGGCCGCAACCCGCAAGAGCAGTACCATACCCTGACTACTTGGGTCATGATCCCAAAATTCACCAAAATTCAAAGTCTGGCCGATTTTTAAGTTTTAGGAGAACGGGTATAATAGTATTTTGATAATGTTTTTTAATTAACCAAAGGGTATTTTAGTATTTTCATATCCAGAAATCACCCCTTAGCAAACACTATGGGTTGGGGGAAGTAATTTATATCCCCAATTAGTTTCAATATCCCCCAATCGTGGGTTCTTAATAAATGTGTTGGTCATATTTAAGGGAAGCCAAAAAAAATTTTGGTTGAGTTGAATAATGCTAGCTAGCTCTGTAAAAATAGAGTAATTGAGTAATGACCAACCATAGAGTCAAGAACTTCCGCCTTAGTTTCATCCCAACAACACAAAATTCTTCCTGATCTTCCTTCAGAAGGAGCATCAATCCATATAACCTTCTTGTTGCCCCAAGTTTGCCAAACAATAAGGTCAGTACACTGCTAAAATTTTGTTTATTGAAGCACCAAAATACTAGGCTTCCAATATCTAGATTTCTTTTTAATGATATCTCTTCTGTTGAGGTCATTTAAACTTCTAATATTCCAGTAAATGATTTTGAAATCCATTAAAATGAATAAAAACCCCAGAGACACAAACAAAGAAGTAAATTAGATGAATTTACCTCCTTCAGATTTAAGATTCTGAACATGACATTTCATAGTATCCAGCATATTATCAACATTCTCCTCTTCATTTCCTTTAAAGAATAAACCTATCTTTGGACCCAATTGAATCATCTGAGAAACCAAAGTTTCAAATTGCTTTCTCAGAATTGGATCAATATTCGCTTTGACATTATTCCATTTACCCGGAGAAGCTATCGGAGATTTGATGATGTCATTAGAATTATCAATAGAAGAATCAATATGAATCACTCCTGCAGAATCAATCTTTTGAAGATAAGGTATAGAAACTGCTTCTTTAAGATAATCATCTACATCTTCTTCTGAATTGAATAAAGGAATAAGACTTGAATTTACTGTTGGATCATCTTTTGAGGAAGTAACCGTTGGCTGGTGAGTGCCTGTATCCAAAGAACTGGATGCCGACACATCTAACGGTTGTTGAATATTTAAATTTGAATTTCTTACAGGGCCCTTTAACAAAAGAGTGGTATTTGAAAAAGATGTGCCTTTATCCAAAATTGGGATTCTTTGAGGTTTCCTTTTTGCTTCACCGTTCAAATTTGCATGCATTGAATTTGCATGCAAAGAAGATTTTGAAAAATCATACTGTAGGAAATATTCTTGCATAACTTAAACTGCGAGAATTTCTGCATGCCTGGCTCCTTCCGGGAAGTATTCTCAATTGACTTTGATTGTTGGAGATTTGGCCAACCAACTTGAAGAGAATTTGTAGCTGAGATTGAACTTGAATATGGTAAGTTTTGTTCATTCTCTTCTGGAGAACTTATTGAAACCCAAATTTTCATGAAGGACTTTTCTGGCTCACCATCAACGAGTTTTAAATCTTTTGCCTGAATGGGAAAGCTGATATTCTTGAATTGAAACAACATCTTGACCTCGGAAAGGGCAAAACTTTTAACTTTGATTCTGACAGCAGAGGCATCCGACCAAGAAAGTGTAGAAGGATGAATCTCCATAAGACCTCCAAATTTGACTCCAATGGCTTCAAAGATTTCAGAATTCCATAGATTAAATGGAACTCCTTTGATCTCGATCCAGTACCCCTGTGCAATATTATTTGATACCGAAACAGTGTTTACTGATTGCCACCAAGGATATAATCTAATTGTTGTTTGTTTAAAACACCATAACCCTCTTGAAACCATGATCTGCTTATGCTCCATTGAAGAAAAAAAGAACGCTTTCCTTTCCTCAAAAGGAAAAATATCAAAATCATTATTAAGAGAAAATCGCTTTGAGATTTCTTTACCAATAGAAATCCAAGATTCCACATCCTTGGAAGTTTCAATGATAATAGCCTGCTCCCAATTACTGCTATATTGAATATTTTCCTTCACATTAGAAGCTTTTGGAATAGTTACAGATAAAAAAAATTCTGAGTCTGCAACCGTATCTCGAGTGTCTACACCCAGAATTGAAGTGGATGGAGAGTTCTTTGTATATGTGTTTTTACTTGATAAAAACTTATCAAAACCTACAGAAGTGTAGGGGTTTTCCTTGATAAAAACTTATCAAAACCTATAACAAATCGCTTCCATCTATTCAATCATTTTTCCGCTAGTAAAATTGTAAGATGCTTAGTCTTTTCAGATGAGATGGTGAGACGGAAGAACTCTCCATATTTGTTTTTGTCTCTAACCAAAAGCATGTATTCTGATCCTTTTCAAAAACCCAATGCCAAACTCCATAGTAATCTTTCACCGATTCTTTTCTTAGCATATTTTTTAACCAAACAAAAGCAGATCTACTGAGTTTGAACTGAATCAAATCCTTTGTGTTCCTGGTTTCTTCAGTGAAAAGAATCTTTCCATTTTGTTTTGAAATCACAAAGGATTTGTATTCACAGTCGATTCTAACAGCCGTATTCGAAAAATCCTGCTTTTGTTGAGATTTCTTTTTGCGAGAAACCTCAGTCCAACCGTCTTCATCTGTACTTTTGTCTTCTACGCAAACTTCTTATGACATCTGCACATTCTTATCTTTTGACATCGGAAAATCCTTACTATTTGAAATCTGAACACCACGAACCACCGAAACCCAATCTTTTGCTGCCTTAATATTCTTTAACACCCCTTGCTCTTGCTGTTCCCCTTGCTTTCCTTGTTGTCTGATCGGCTGATATTCACCCCTTTGCTCCTCTCTGCAACTTCGTGACAATGATCTTCGAACCATTTTTGCCGCGAGATTGTGGAAATTTATCTATGCAAATTTTAAAGAAAAAAAAAAAAAAAAAAAAAACTATTATAAAGAGTTCACTTGTTTTCTCATTGATCTAACGGCTGTAGCTTATCTATGACATATGATAGATTGGACGGCTGTGATATGTGCTTGCGTTTCAACCGGGATAACATACAGTATCACCAGTTGTTACACAGCACAACATTGGGCTAGGCACATTTGGGGCAAGCGTCAAATGATCATCTCCGACGTCTATTCCTGCGAGTTCATTTTTCCATAAGAAATCAAAAAATGTTAATAGGGTTTTCCCCTACTTAGAATGAACAATCCAAAACAAATTGTGATATATGATCATCTATTTCCTACAACTTAAGTCTCTCGTAAGTTTTTGTCATTCATTCTTCTGGTTGGACATAGGGGAGGCATAACGCTTAATTCAATCCGATGATTCTTGATAAATCCACTGCTGTTGAGTAGGAGGAATGACTTCCAAATTGTTAGATATGAACACTATTGTTCCCCTAAAAAGAAAAAAAATATATATATTAAGAATGGTTTTTTATTATACAACGACAAGATGCCACCAAGATACAACTACATGCCATTTTTTCCATGGTGTACATAGCAATTCCATGCCTGTGTATTTGCACAATTTGTACCCAAGTCAGGATAAAAGAGCAGGTTGTGACTAGGCTGGCAAGGCGGCGTAGAATCTGTCATACTTTCATGAGTTGGAATTCATTCTGTCTCTAGCCCACCCTGAACTATTAGGGAAAAAAAGCTTTGTTCTCGGTTATGGGTGTAGATAACGTGCAAACACATACAATGGGAACATTCTAGATTATCAAGTGACATGAGAATATTAAATAGTTTTTTTAAAACGGAAAATGGGTCATTAGCCCAAATATTTTTAAAACATGGTTCTAACGGACGAGTAAAAATTAGAATGGGTGAAATGGACACCAAAAAAATAGCAAGAATGGCCTTGGATTCATCTGTCTTAAACTTAAAAAAGAGCGAGGATGAAACTGGATGCGTAATTAAAAATAAGAAAAAGTATTTGAAAATGGGTAGGATGAAACTATTTACATAATGGCTATTTTTACATTCTCGTCCATTTGAACAGTATCAAATTTTACATGTGTTTTTCACTCAGGAATTATAGTTATTGGGTTAATTGACCAATTTTGTGTTTTTAAAAAGTATTTGTTGTCTAATTTGATGAAATTTTTTTCACAATTCACAATTAGCTTCTACAAAAATTGTCATCTTCCGATCACCCATCAACCGTTATAGGATGAGAAGTTGATATTACACAAACTAGATCTCATGTACTTTGCTGAGAAAACTACATTGAGGAGCAGGCTGCTCTTGTAGAAGGCTTTCATTACACAACTAGTCATCTAATAAGCAAAAATGTCATTTGGCGTTCACTGCACAAATTAGTTTTCTATGGATAGCGAAAACTATATTGAGGTAGAAGGCTTGTCCACTGAACCCACTAATATTTGTGTCTTTAATTTGGTACAAATCCATGGCGGAACTGGACATTGGGTATGGGGATGGCTTGATCCAATTTTGGGCTGGCTTGAGCATAAAATTGACACACATAATATTATAGGCTATAAAATAAATGGATTTTTGGCTTGCTAGTGCTGGCTTAAGCTAGCCCTAGTCATCATGTAGTTCCGCCCCGTACAAGAAGAACATTCTTATCTCCTTCGTGGGACAAATTTTTTGTCGTAAGTGGAAGCAATTTTTTTACAACTGGGACTTGGTGTTATATCTACTATTTTGGAGCTGAGCATGCATTTTCTATGGATCTTTCCGGTATTTATATTTTGTAGTAACAGCAAGTTCGAACAACTTGGATGCTAATCAGGAGAGGTTTCTTTTCTATGGTTTTGCTTTATCTCTCGAAACTTATATAATTCACACCACAAGTAAGAAAAGAAACTATGTATTGTACCATCTCAGAGCGCAAGACCTACTAACTACCGGAAATATCTATCTAAAAAGACAACTTAAGAAAATAATACAACTACATCCAATAGCACGAAATATGGACTTTCATGTTAGAATAGACCCAGATCACATGACCAATAAATTTCCTACCATCCAAAATGTAGTATCGTGGTCAAATTTTGGTAACAAAAACAATATCTGACCAGGATAGATTGTCCAGATGTATGAGGTGCCATATTTTTACGTGTTCATATAAATGCAAATCACAATTTTCACAATTTTGGTAACAAAAACCACATCTCCATATTTTTACATAATCTTCAAAAACCCATTTCTTGATTTGGATATTAATGGGTATGAGCGGAATACAGTTCGAGTCATAGCAAGATGGTAATACCTGTCCTTGTTGACAACCATCAACGACGGTAAAGCTGAGAAAGAAATGAACGGAAACTTCTACTCTGCTTTCAAGAAATGTGTGTTGCCAAATCTTTTGCTTTGAACCTTATCTTCATAATTGCAATGCAGTTTCATATTTAATTTTTAATGGCTAATTTTGGTTTTAATTAATTCATCTCTATCTTATTGCAGAGAATTGGCAGGATCAAATTGTTTTTTTCCATTGTTGGATCAGTAATCAGCCAATAAACTATGTAGTCCATGCCTCCGAACAGATGGAAAACAAGATAATTGTTTCCTTTTGTGCAATTTAAGCTGGAGCGGAGGCTGTCAGGTTATTTACGGATATAATCTTTACCTTGATTTGTTCTTAGTTTTTTTGGTTTATTGAATAGGTTTGCTTAGATAATTTGTAGTTTTTTTTTGTTTTTTTCTGATTTTGTTTTGAATAGGCTATCAAACATGATAACATGTCCTTTAGGTTTTCCAAGATGTGAGAGAGTTTCAATAATGACTTTCGGGAACCAATATTTCAATTGTGAAGGAATGTGTGAAAATCTTGAATAGTTAGTTTTACGGTTACTTTTGAGTTGATATTTTTGTGTATCTGGAAACGTTTTGATGATTAAAAACTTCAGCTAGAAACCCAAATATACTCTATCCAAGGGGGCCCTATCAAACAATGTTGCATCTGAAGTGGATTTCTAACTGAATTTGTTTGCTCTGGTTGCCACCCTTAGCATCCGTTTTTTTTTCAATTATATCAGTGTCTTCTTGGAATTGTTCTGTGAAAATATATTATAACATGCTTTTTATCTGGTGCACAGGTTCATAAAATCAGTGGAATGCAATATCTTCAAAACACCTTACAGATGATTCTTCCTAAAATTGCGATGCTGAGAAAGTACAAGTGACATAATGAGATCAAATTTTAGTTGAGAAAGCTTAAAGACAAGTACTTGTGATATTGATAATGTTGGAAAATTGACACTAAAACAGGGTAAAGAAAAGAATGTTGTCTCTGGGTTCAAGGCTCTAATAATAGATTCTTTTCGACAATTATTCGACCCTTTCCCAATTGAATTGGCGAGTACAAACAGGTCAATGAATATCGCTGTCAGGATACTTGAAGCCCCATAACAGTGTTGGATTCAAATCTTGTACGACCTTGATCCAACCAGGAACACACTGGTTTTGTTACTGATGATGCTTGTAAGAAAGAAAACAGAGAGATTTGAGATGTTCTGCTTAATTGAATGGAAAACAATCATCACTACTAACTCATGCCTATTGGGGATGCCTCTTCACTTCCAAAAGACACATAAGGTGTCTAATGGGAATGGTTGTGGCTTTTGTGAACCATCACACCCGTTAGAGGTGCCTCTTGATCTCCAACTAACATCCATTGTGTCTATTCAACACAGGACACTCCCCCGTCGTAGCGGCAAACCAAACACGAAAACCATTTTATTTTCTATGTTATTGAAAATATCCAACAATCTCCCCCTATTTTCAATAACCAAAAAACATGAAAATAAAGTAAAACTTTATTTTCATGAAAATATCCACTCCTGTTTTACATGAAAATAAAGTAAAACAGGAGTGGCTGCATCACTCAAGTGACTGCCACGCACCAGTGGGATCAAGCCGGCGTAGTTCAAGGTAAGTTGAGACAAAGCATCATCGTGGAAACCAATACATAAATGATAGGTACCTTTTGGGTTTTAACCTCCACTTAGTGTAAGGTATTCAAAGCTTCATCGAGGTCCCATGGTGAATTTAATCTTGAACCAAGTACCCCTTGTGATAAAGTCGGAACCTCCACACATATTGATTTCAGAAAGTAGTGTGTTCCGTAGCTCACACATTAATGGCCCCGTGCTTTCTCTTGGATTCATGAGTCTTTTTAAAGCGGTTTTATTCTCATAGGAAATGGCTTGATTTCCAAATACTCATATAGGTAAGTCTCGAAGGTGTTTAGAGACACCTAGTGATAAAAGTTAGACTTATTAAGGATTTTCATCCATCCCTAAGATCATGCAGAATCACTACACTAGAAGGACAATGGGAAATTTAAGTTTAGTGTACCATAACCACTGCAATAACTTGTTAATACCACATTGAACTTAGTTTATCTTTTTCAAAAATATAACATAAGTTGGGTTTCCGTTATTGGTGATCGAATTTCTTTCACAGACCTGAGTCCCATCTCCTTATACTTCATTGAAAACATTTCCTTTGGAAGAGTCTTCATAAATGTGTCTACCAAGTTTTTCTCCGTTTCAATGGTTAACTGTAATTTCTCCTTTCTTGAATAATTGACTTACCGTTCAATGTCTAAGACTTGCGCATATCTTGACTTTTCATTATAACTCTCATTAGAGACATTATAGATTCATATCTTGATTCTCAAAATTAATCAAGACCGCTTGAAATGGCTTCTTTCAAAATGGGATCTCTACAAGTTAGGTTCCAAGCCATTCCTCCTCATTAATTGCATCTACTCATGCAATCAATTCTGAAAACATTATTAAAAACGTTCCTCTTTGATTTTACAAAATAATTGTAACTTCTCTAGTGATCCTAATTAACATTTACGGTTAATTCACAAAAAAGTCATTCTGAGACTTGCATACACTAGAGGCATAGAAAATTTGTAGGTACTTGCTTTTTCAACAAGTATTTATCACGATGAGTAAACTCCTTTACTCATACCCAATCCTCTACAAATTTATACCCAAATACATAGACAATGTCTATTTAACATTTTACATTATGTAACGCAAATGTTCATAATTTATGCGTCGATAATATTGTAACACCCCATCGTTGGATATTTGGTCGGCCGCCCAATCTTCCAATATGTTACATATCAATAGGTAATCTACTTCCCATTTGATGTCATTTAAGACATGCCAATTTCTAGATTATGGAACCAATAATTCTTATCGGAAGAATCATGTGCATGTCAAACTGTTATCTCAATAATTAGGAAATTTTATATGGTATTTTCATATAATCTCTCCCAATTTCACGACTCTTCTCAAATGTTAAAATTACAACTTAAAAGTCATGAACAGAATTAATATGGACTTGCATATCAGTACTAGTTTCTACCAAACATGGAACACATAATTTATGAATAGAAATTAAAACTTCAAATCCAACATACTGGTACGGGTACCGTCGTTTTGGATTTGGCTCTCTTTGAGCACTACTGCGGGGCTACAAAAGTTGGTGTTTATGGGTGAAAATCGTTTCTGCAGATTTCGGTAAATTCGGTAGGTGAGTGAGAAACTGGTTCAAACCCTAAACAAATGTGCTGCATGTGAGCACTTTATAGATTCGAGAGATCAATCTGTACAAGTCCGGCCTAAACCAAGAAATGGCCGTTCCAGACTTGCTTCGGTCATAAAGGGGAAGAGAAGGGTTGATTTGGGGAGGGAAGCCAAGAAAGGTGTTGAAATCAGAATAGTTCTGAGAGAGTAGTGTCTCGACTTGTATCAGAAAGTGGAAGCTTCGGAAGCTTGCAAGAGATGAAAGATTTTAGAGAGCTTGCAAAGTTGCCTTTTACGAGAGTGTAGTATTTTTCTCCCGACCGAGACTTGTTGTCAGTGGAAATAGGTAAGACCTATTTATACTGTGTCGAGATTGAAACGTACCACGGCCTCATGAAGGAAGAGAGTAAAGGGTGAAATAATGAGAGGAGGTGGTAACCGCAAGGTGTTTATGGGTGAAAACGTTTTCACCATTATTTCCTCATTTATTTGACCGCTTTATTCCTTTCACGCTTTCTTAATGTGAGCGTAGTGTACGTCGCAAAAGTGTGACCGCCAAACCAAAACCCGGAAAGCATCCCCAAGTTTGTGTTGATATTTCGAGTGTTGGTTGCACCTTGAGTGCAAGTGGCGCTGCCCGATGGGGCGTGTGGTATGTGCCATTGGCATGTGCGGAATGCCTTGGTGGTAGGTTGCACGGTTTTCAAGTTAGGCTACCAGCGTGTGTGTTTGGCATGTGCCAATGGCATGTGCGGAATGCCTTGGTGGTAGGTTGCACGGTTGCAAGTTAGGCTATCAGCGTGTGTGTTTGGCATGTGCCAATGGCATGTGCGGAATGCCTTGGTGGTAGGTTGCACGATTTGCAAGTTAGGCTACCAGCGTGTGTGTTTGGCATGTGCCAATGCCATGTGCGGAATGCCTTGGTGGTAGGTTGCACGGTTTGCAAGTTAGGCTACCAGCGTGTGTTTTTGGCATGTGCCAATGGCATGTGCGGAATGCCTTGGTGGTAGGTTGCACGGTTTGCAAGTTAGGCTACCAGCGTGTGTGTTTGGCATGTGCGGAATGCCTTGGTGGTAGGTTTCTCGGTTTGCAAGTTAGGCTACCAGCGTGTGTTTTTGCATGTGCCAATGGCATGCGTGGCCGTTAGGGCCGTGGCCTTGGTAGGAAAAGCTACCTGAGCATGTTGGCATGTGCCAATGGCATGCGTGGCCGTTAGGCCGTGGCCTTAGTAAGAAAAGCTACCGGATTGCATGTTGGCATGTGCCAATGGCATGCGTGGCCGTTAGGGCCGTGGCCTTGGTAGGAAAAGCTACCAGCGAGCATGTTGGCATGTGCCAATGGCATGCATGGCTGTTAGGGTCGTGGCCTTGGTAGGAAAAGCTACTAGCGAGCATGTTGGCATGTGCCAATGGAATGCGTGGCCGTTAGGGCCGTGGCCTTGGTAAGAAAAGCTACCAGCGAGCATGTTGGCATGTGCCAATGGCATGCGTGGCCGTTAGGGCCGTGGCCTTGGTAGGAAAAGCTACCAACGAGCATGTTGGCATGTGCCAATGGCATGCGTTGCCGACTTGGCCTAGGTTGCACGGTTTGTAAGCCTAGGGCGCTATATTTGGCATGTGCCAATGACATAGCGGCTTGGAAATATGGCTTGTGGTACGTGTTGGCATGTGCCAATGGCATGTACGGCCATGTTGACCTAGTTGCACGTTTTGCAAGCCTAGGGCGCTATATTTGGCATGTGCCAATGGCATAGCGGCTTTGGAAATATGGCTTGTGGTACGTGTTGGCATGTGCCAATCGCACGTCACGGCCATGTTGACCTAGTTACGTTTTTGCAAGCCTAGGGCGCTATATTTGGCATGTGCCAATGGCATAGCGGCTTCGAAATATGGCTTGTGGTACGTGTTTGCATGTGCCAATGGCACGTACGGCCATGTTGACCTAGTTGCACATCTTTCAAGCCTAGGGCGCTATATTTGGCATGTGCCAATGGCATAGCGGCTTAGCTTGGCATGGTTGCCAATGTGTGCAATATGTAGTTTGGTTTTGGCGTCGCGCTATGCCATGGTGCGCGATGTGCTGGCTTGGTTTTGGCGTCGTTGCCCGGTCTTGCGATTAATGCGGCTTGGTTTGGCATCGTTGCCATGGTGCTTGTGATGTGCGGCTTGATTTTGGCATCGTTGCCATGGTGCGCTTGATATGCGGCTTGGTTTGGCATCGTTGCCATGGTGCGCTGAGGTGCGGCTTGGTTTGGCGTCGTTGCCATGGTGCGCGAGTGTGCGGCTTGGTTTTGGCGTCGTTGCCATGGTGCGCGAGTATGCGGCTTGGTTTGTCATCGTTGCCATGGTGCGATTAGTGTGCGGCTTGATTTGGTATTGTTTCCATGGTGCGCGGTGTGCGGCTTGGTTTGGCATTGTTGCCATGGTGCGCGATGTGTCTGCTTGGTTTTGGAATTAGGGTTACGTGTCGAAAACCTAATCGGTATTTTTGAAAAAATACCCTATTAATTATTTACACTGAGTTAAATGCTCTTAGTTAATGTGTTGCGGGTAACACTAGGTCATGGGGTTTTACGATTTTACCCCTTGTTTAAAAACCACCATCAACATTAAGTCCCTGCTAGCTTCGGAGCAGGGGGCTTTGTTGCGGGTAAGCATAAGATGGTGGCAAACTATCAACGACAAGCCGTAAAGAGAATTGAGGAGGCTTGTATGACCTTTTATAAATAGGATTTGGAATCCTTGCCTCAGTAGTTTTGCACAAATCGGAGGTCAGCGCAATTGGGAAGTGAGCATCATTGAGAGACAGGAAGCTGGGCGTTATTGAGAAGTGGACGCGAGTTAGAAAATCAAGGCGTGCTAGGTGGTGGGACCAAGGCGCAAGGTAGGGAATCTGTGCGTGCTTCTTTGGCGTGACTTGGCGGTCATTGGGAAGTTAACGCTGAGCTAGGAAATCAAGGCGTACTAGGCCCGGTGGGGCCAGCGCAAGGTAGGGGAAGTTGTGCGTGCTTGCTGGCATGACAGGCGGTCATTGGGAAGTTGGCGAGTTGGGAAGCCCCAGGCGTGCTAGCCAGGACCAGGTGCAAGGTAGGGAAGCCGTGCGTGCTTGCTGGCATGACTTGGGCGGTCATTGGGAAGTTGGCGCAATTGGTGGGACCGGCGCAAGGTGGGGAAGCTAAGTGTGCTAGCTGGCGAGACCGGTGTAAACAAGGAGGAGTAGGTGTTTCTACGAGATAGCAAAGTTTCCTTGTTTTTGCCTTCCTTCACGTGCGCGGCTTCGATCGGGGCATTGTCCATGATAAAATCCGGAAGCGTTATGTCCCTCATTGCTTCCTTTCCTTTTAAGGTTACGTATTCATACCCAACGTAATTGCATCATCTCCCTCGTTTGAGAAAGGGTTCTTCTTGTTGAGTTTCCTCTTTGTCATTTCGCTTGCGAGACCGAACTATCTTCTAACGGCCTAGGTTCTCCGGTGAAGGCGCGAGGTCGACTGCGCGGAGCATCCCAACAAAGGTTATTCGGGTTAAGAAAATCATACCGGTATGTTTCCTTCTTCTTTGGTGGACCGACGTACGCTTTACCGCTTGTTTGATGAATGGAAAATTTTCCTTTTGTGCGAGAGATATCCTTGTTGGCTCTGCGAGACTTGGAGAACGCTGATTTAGGGCTCTCTTGTCATGAATACCCCTATGCGGGTTCGTCGTTTGGGACTCGTATGAGGTGTCTCTCCTCCAATTATCGGAATGTTAGCGGTTTCACAGTGCGGAAAGAATTTGTGGTCCTTTATACGAGGATATGGAAGACATGCGTCCATATCGCTACCGAGAGGCGCAGTGAAGTGATGTTCGGACGCCTTGGTTTCGTAGTGAAGGTATCTTTTGCCAATGATTGCTAAGATGGAGAATACGTCCATCCGTGCCGCTGCGAGTTAGCCATTCAAAGGTGGGAGAACATGGTGTCCACCTGCGAATCCTTGTAGTTTAATATCCGGTGGTTGCGGCATCGTCTCAATATTACGAAAGTCGACGGAGCTGGTATTCTTCTTTGGTGTGATTCTGCCACAGAAACCATCTTTGGAAGAGAAAGCTTTGGCCTTGGAGTCTCGGGGATTGAAGATTTAACTTGAGACTTGAAGAGTAGGAATTTTGAATGTAACATGTTGCGGGGAAGTGATTAGGCGTAGTATGCCTTAAGCCACTTTAAGTTGATAGTTGTCTCTAGCTTTCCCCATCTTCTTTGATAATCTTGTAGTAACCACTGTCATACGCTTTAGTGATTATATGCGACCCCTTCCCATTTGGGAGAAAACTTGGTCTTGCCGATGCATCTTCTTTGGATGTGACTTTGGGATGCTCGAAATTACATGATGACATATTCGGATAGTGCGGGCTCGGGATCCTCAGCGGCCTCGTAAAGTGTTGAAGGCGTCTTCTAGACGAGAGAGTGATGATATTCTTGCGCTCGCACCCTTGAAGAGTAGAGGACCTTGTTGTGGGTAAGGATTTTTGGTAGGCGTGTCTTGAGCTTGGATGAAGGGATCCCATGTATATCTTCCGTCCTTAAGTATGGTTTACGTGTTTCCATCTTTGTAGTAATTCTTTCCACTTGCGGTGAGGCTCATTTGGTATCAACGAACGAGGCAGGCCGAGTTCTTGGTAGGAGATGTAATCCCGGAGAAACTACATTGTCGTGGTAACAAAGTAGGTTGGTGATGTTCTATGGGCTTAGTGGAAGTAAAAGGATTGGTGGATGCGTAGCGAGCAAACTGTCCATGATCCCACGAGTTTTGGCGAGATGGATTAAAGGTGTCCATGACTACGAAGATTGGCATTTGCATTTGTGACTATGTTCCTTGATATGAGGAGTGTGGCGTACACGACCCTTTGCGGAAGGAGTGGCGTTGAAGCAAGCGTTGAAGCGAAACATTTCTTGGAGAATGTTGATGTGTAGCTTCACGAGAGAACGTTGATGCGGGAAACGCCACGAGAAACGTTGAAATGACATCTTGCAACTCTCGAGCCTTGGCGGCTACCATTTTAAAGTCGGAGGCTGCGTCACGTTACGTCAGGCTTCGACATCTCTCAAGAGAGCAGAGGTTAGGAGTCCCGAGTTACATCTATCGACCGTGCTTTCTAGGAGGTTGGGGTTTGGGAACGGCTTTCCTGGCCGGAAACTTTGCTTTCCCGATGCGATTCGGTTGAGGGGTGCAAATATTTCTTGGCCTACGCCTTGGAGAAATATAGAATCTCACATAAACTTGTTTCATCATAGGCATGCGACTTTGTGGTGAAGTTTCCATTGTGCGGAAGAAGTGTCTCCGTGAACTCGGAGAGTTGTTGATTTCCCTTGCTTTCGATTTTGGAGAAGTCTTTCCGATCTTCCCGTGTGACGAAATTGGATTGCTTATCCCCTTCTCTTGGGCGTTCAAGAGCAACGCGAGCCTCTTCATCTATAAAGCGCGTCCTGGCCGAGTATCTTTTGTCTTTTCATCAAATCAACAGTGCTAAAAGGAGGTCGGCTTCTTCTGGATCTTCCAGTATCTTGCCCTGACGGTGGAGTAGCGTCTCTGGTGACGGTTGGAACTTCCATGCTTGAAGAACCGTTGGGGTGGCGGAAGTGGCTCACCGGTTCTAGTGATCGTAAGTATTTCGCCACGAGATGACACGGTTTTGATCACGAAGTCTTTGGAGTCATGGCGCTGTTTCGAAGGGCGAGATGGTCTTTGGAAGGGCGCAAGATGTTGGCAATTTGGAAGGATGCAACCGTTATCACAAAGTGTGGCCTTGGGGCGGCATGCGCGTGCGCATGTGTGCACAGCATGTGTCGTCCGGTAAGCAGCGTCGGCAAGCGCGTCGCCGGCGTTCACGGCATGCAGCGTCGGCAAGCGCATCGGGTAAGCGTATCCCGGGAACGCATATCGGTAGGTGACTGGATCATCTTGGAATGGGCGGCCGACTTGGCGTGGGCCCAGTTAGGCATGGACGCCGCTTGGATTTCGGTATGGTGTGGACCATTGGCTTCTTCCCATACGTAGCTCAAACAGAAATCCTTTCCTTATTCAAATTCAAAAGGTGTTATGCTTATGAAATGGGTTGGCTCCCCCTTTTTACCTCGTAGCTTTGTTATCACGTCATGGTGTTAGCGGTAGCATGGTAGTGATAAAGTGGGCAAGCATATTCCGACTATGTACTCCGGTGTTTCTCTTTCAATTTGTTTTATTGTTTTCTTGTCTTGGTGTAAACCGTAGCCATAGGTATACCTTTCATAAACTTGTGGAAATACTCCATCATAAATAATTCTTCAAATGTCGCTGTAGTAACGTCTACTAATAGTGACAGGTAATTATTATTGTGCAAAGTAAGTATGTACGGGCAGGTGAATTTTTTTTTTTGAAAGGCAAACAAAGCGCCTGGTTTATGGTTTTTGTCTTCCTGGATTTCTTGGGTTGATAGATAAATGTTACCTTGACAGTTTGGGTTATTCTTTTTGTATTGAATTGTTTAGGAGTTGATTGTTTTAGTTATGATTGAAAGTGGCGCAAACATCCCAGGAAAACCATGGAACCGTATGTTGGTAGATGATAAGGGATGAAACATAACATGGCTATCGGTTTTATCATAACTTGAAAAAGCAAACCACGTATTTTTTGTCTAGATAAGACTTACTCGGTTCTCGAGAAGAGTCATGGAAGTCCCCAATCTTCCGAATCGTTCTTGAATTGTCGAGATAAGCCGTGCCGTTAATCCCACAGGCGGATCATTTTGCTTTAGCTTTTATGTAAAGAAGTCCCGGTCGCCCCTTGTCATGTCATGACTTATAATCGAGCCGTCGATGGCGAGTCGGAGTGGATTGCCTTCCCTACCATCTTGACGTCTGGTGAAGAATGAGATTCTTTGGTTGAAAGTTGACATTGTAACCGAAGATCGAACCTCCCACTTTGTGGTCGCCAATTGTTTATGGGTGAAAATCGTTTCTCTTAGATTTCGGTAAATTCGGTAGGTGAGTGAGAAAGCGGGTTCAAACCCTAAACAAATGTGTGCTGCATGTGAGCACTTTATAGATTCGAGAGATCAATTTGCACAAGTCCGGCCTAAACCAAGAAATGGCCGTTCCCGGACTTACTTCGGTCATAAAGTGGAAGAGAAGGGTTGATTTGGGGAGGGAAGCCAAGAAAGGTGTTGAGACGAGAATAGTTCCCAGAGAGTAGTGTATCGACTTGTATCGAAAGTGGAAGCTTAGGAAGCTTGCAAGAGATGAAAGCTTTTAGAGAGATTGCAAAGTTGCCTTTTACGAGAGTGTAGTATTTTCTCTGACCCGAGACTTGTTGTCTAGTGGAAATAGGTAAGACCTATTTATACAAGTCGAGATTGAAGCTTGTCTACTAGCCTCATGAAGGAAGAGAGTAAAGGGTGAAATAATGAGAGGAGGTGGTAACCGCATGGTGTTTATGGGTGAAAACATTTTCACCATTATTTCCTCATTTATTTGACGCTTTATTCCTTTTCACGCTTTCTTAATGTGGCGTAGTGTCGGCGCAAGTTTGTGACCGCCAAACCAAAACCCTGCAAAGCATCCCCCAGTTTGTGTTGATATCTCGAGTGTTGGTTGCACCTTGAGTGCAAGTGGCGCTGCTAGTGGCGCGTGTGGTATGTGCCATTGGCATGTGCGGAATTCCTTGGTGGTAGGTTGCACGGTTTGCAAGTTAGGCTACCAGCTTGTGTGTTTGGCATGTGCCAATGGCATGTGCGGAATGCCTTGGTGGTAGGTTGCACGGTTTGCAAGTTAGGATACCAGCGTGTGTGTTTGGCATGTGCCAATGGCATGTGCGGAATGCCTTGGTGGTAGGTTGCACGATTTGCAAGTTAGGCTACCCGGCGTGTGTGTTTGGCATGTGCCAATGGCATGTGCGGAATGCCTTGGTGGTAGGTTGCACGGTTTGCAAGTTAGGCTACCGGCGTGTGTTTTTGGCATGTGCCAATGGCATGTGCGGAATGCCTTGGTGGTAGGTTGCACGGTTTGCAAGTTAGGCTACCCGGCGTGTGTGTTTGGCATGTGCCCATGGCATGTGCGGAATGCCTTGGTGGTAGGTTGCACGGTTTGCACGTTAGGCTACCGGCGTGTGTTTTTGGCATGCCCGATGGCATGCGTGGCCGTTAGGGCCGTGGCCTTGGTAGGAAAAGCTACCGGCGAGCATGTTGGCATGCGTGGCCGTTAGGGCCGTGGCTTTGTAAGAAAAGCTACCAGCGAGCATGTTGGCATGTGCCAATGGCATGCGTGGCCGTTAGGGTCCGTGGCCTTGGTAGGAAAAGCTACCGGCGAGCATGTTGGCATGTGCCAATGGCATGCGTGGCCATTAGAGCCGTGGCCTTGGTAGGAAAAGCTACCAGTATGTTGGCATGTGCCAATGGCATGCGTGGCCTTTAGGCCGTGGCCTTGGTAAGAAAAGCTATTTGAGCATGTTGGCATGTGCCAATGGCATGCATGGCCATTAAGTTAGGCCGTGGCCTTAGTAGGAAAAGCTACCAGTGAGCATGTTGGCATGTGCCAATGGCATGCGTGGCCGACAGCCTAGGTTGCATGGTTTGTAAGCCTAGGGCGCTATATTTGGCATGTGCCAATGACATAACGGCTTGGAAATATGGCTTGTGGTACGTGTTGGCATTTGCCAATGGCACGTACGACCATGTTGACCTAGTTGCACGTTTTGCAAGCCTAGGGCGCTATATTTGGCATGTGCCAATGGCATAGCGGCTTTGGAAGTATGGCTTGTGGTACGTGTTGGCATGTGCCAATGGCACGTACGGCCATGTTGACCTAGTTGCACGTTTTGCAAGCCTAGGCGCTATATTTGGCATGTGCCAATGGCATAGCGGCTTGGAAATATGGCTTGTGGTACGTGTTGGCATGTGCCAATGGCACGTCACGGCCATGTTGACCTAGTTGCACATTTGCAAGCCTAGGGCGCTATATTTGGCATGTGCCAATGGCATAGCGGCTTAGCTTGGCATGGTTGCCAATGAGTGCAATATGTAGTTTGGTTTTGGCATCGCGCCATGGTGTGCGGTGTGCGACTTGGTTTTAGCGTCGTTGCCACGGTGCGCGGTGTGCGGCTTGGTTTGGTATCGTTGCCATGGTACGCGATGTTGTGCGGCTTGATTTTAGCGTCGGTGCCATGGTGCGCGATATGCGGCTTGGTTTGGCATCGTTGCCATGGTGCGCGCAGTGGTGCGGCTTGGTTTTGGTGTCGTTGCCATGGTGCGCGGTGATGCGGCTTGGTTTTAGCGTCGTTGCCATGGTGCGCAGTATGCGGCTTGGTTTTGGCATCGTTGCCATGGTGCGCAAATGTGCGGCTTGGTTTGGTATTGTTGCCATGGTGCTTAATGTGCGGCTTGGTTTGGCATTCACGCTTTGCCATGGTGCGCGATGTGCGGCTTGGTTTAGCATTGTTGCCATGGTGCGCGGTGTGCGGCTTGGTTTTGGAATTAGGGTTCTGTGAAAACCTAATCGGTATTTTGAAAAAATACCCCTATTAATTATTTACACCCAAGTTAAATGCTCTTAGTTAATGTGTTGCGGGTAACACTAGGTCATGGGGTTTTATGATTTTACCCCTTGTTTAAAAAACCACCATCAACAGTTGGCCTTCCAATGTACTCAATCAAAATCATGCTTATCTTACGACCTTTCAACCACGAAAAATAAAAAAAGATAATCATTCATGCGTACTACTGTTATGTACGTTGACTAATAATTCTTAAAAAAGTCAACTAATGCTCACATGCATGCATATACCGAGTTTGGTAATGTCATCAGATAGAAACTGAACAGCTCCACATGTATCATACTATGATCCATACTTGTAAGATATCTCATGGATTTTCATGCATAACTACCCATTTATCAATCCAATCATCGCCCACTAGGAGGATCTCGAAAACAGCATATTAACAGTGTGGTTTAAACAATGTTCGATAACATCACACCATGCTCATAAGGGCATCTTCAAATCCATTTGGATTTGGATCTCCTTTGGCCCTATGGGTGTTTACAGATTGCATATTTAATTGCGAATCACAAGCATGCCATACATTTTTTTTTCTCAAGAAAGAACAAAACCGAAGAGGAACACTAGAAACACAGGATGGGTGGAACCAGTGCAGTCGTATCCCTTGTGAAGAGTTACGGCCCTCATTATCTGACCTCATGTCTCTATTCAAATTTTGAAATAGGTCGTGACTTTCCAAATTCCATGGAGATATTTGGATATCATCCAAATCAATAGATAATGTTTACATTTCAAATGTCCATTAATGTGTCATCCGAAACCGTATGATTAACACCCATACTCACACCAAATAATGAGTACACATTTTAACACATATTTAATTGTAACGAATCAATATGCACAGATGAAACTATAATTCATATATACGGAATTACCAATGATTAATTTGGTCCCTAAATTTCTGATGAATGACCCCACGTCCATTCAACAAAGAGATGCGTCTATTCATTTTGAGATCAAAATAAAGAACCAAAATATGGCTTTCTGTATCTAATCCATGTTTAACTAAACAAATCCTTTAATTCTTAATCTCATCACAAGGAATCAATAGGCATGGATGAAACAGATCCCGGCATGATATGATATCATATCACAATAAAACAAAGAGTCTGGGATGAACACTTATCTCATTCGGCGAAGGTTTCCTTTGGCAACAATCGTTAAGAAGCACCAGTATTTGAAACGGCACCGCGTAACAATACGAGGTCTACCGATTCTTTCTTTCCGTGCGATAACTGCCAGAACAATATATATAACAATATAGTAATCTATCGAATTTATCCTTGTCATTGAAGAATAAATTCCCAATTGGTATAAATGTCTGTCATACTAACTAAATTAGTTCATTGTATATGTGATTCTCAAGTCACAGCATATGCAGATATCACATTTATACAAAGAAGAAGAACATAAATATGATACTTATCTCAAATTTATGATGATGTTCTAGCGATCATCTTTTATCTTCATCTCTTCAATTGATGCACATATAAATCAAATATCGTTGTTTCTCCTTCACACAGAAGAGAACTTAAAATCGATCAAAAACTTTAACCCTAAATATCCCGTGTACGGAAGAAAATCTAGAAGACATAACACTTCTTGTAATCTGTATAGAGGAGTCACAGCAGCAGTTTCTCAATATATCCTTTTCCCTTCTGTCTCGTTTTCTTTCTCTTGTTTCTTCGTTGCGCAAAAAACACCTTTCAATGTATATGTGCCTAGCCAAATTAAATAAAAGCCCAACTTCTGATATGATACGACAAAGCCCAATCATTCGAAATCTTTCACCAACATAAACATATATCAGAAGACTAAAGACAAGAACTTTCTTAAAACAACAGAGTTTTCAGTTCATGATCCGCCATAAAACATTCTCACAATTCAATAATGGTGAATTAATTGAATTGTCACCCTCCATAGTCAAAATTTGACACTAAAATAGGGTGAAGAAAAGAATGTTATCTCTGGGTTCAAGGCTCTAATAATAGATTCTTTTCGTCAATTATTCGACCATTTCCCAATTGAATTGGCAAGTACAAACAGGTCAATGAATATCGCCGTCAGGATACTTGAAGCCCTACAACAGTGTTGGATTCAAAGCTTGTACGACCTTGATCCAACCAGGAACACACTGGTTTTGTTACTGATGATTCTTGTAAGAAAGAAACTGAGAGATTTGAGATGTTCTGCTTAATTGAATGGAAAACAATCATCACTACTTATAAGGAACTCATGCCTATTGGAGATGCCTCTTCACTTCCAAAAGACACATAAGGTGTCTAATGGGAATGGTTGTGTCTTTTGTGAACCATCACACCCGTTAGGCCTCTTCCTATGCACATGTCAAAACATGATATTTGGCATATATGCACCCACTATGGGTATGCCAAACTGCCAAACTCATATGCCAATATGTTATTTCTGGCATATAGGCATACACGACAGAAGTTTCCAGCGAGCGATAGAGTCTTCGTTGCTCGATGGTCAAAATATCGCCGTTAGTCTTCAAATCGCCAGCAACAGTCAAGCTATCGCTCGCTAATATGATAATCGCTTATCAGATCTTCATCTAACGGCTACAATTTCACCCTACCTGATTTCAACAAATTTCAACCCAACTTCAAATTCATTTCACCTTGGATAGTGCATAACCGAAGTGGATTTGACTACAGAGGAAACACCATGGATCATGATATCGTATTGCCACATACCCACTCAGAGAAAAGTGGATGACCCACTGATAGTTGTGTTATAACTTCTTAGTAAGGCCATATTTATTATTCATGTTACAAAATCGACTCTGAGCGACTCCTCGCTCAAATTCATCTTTTCTTTTTTTATTGGTCTAATTCGCTACTATCAAGGTGAATTTTTAATGAAATGTAAATCTGGTTTCAATCTGAATATTAATTTAAAAGATAGATTTCATTAATCTAAAAAAACAAAATTACATTTCACATTTCAACTAAAAGAAAACATTTTAATTACTCATTTCCTTGTCCGTTTCCTTGTCCATTTCGTTTTCCATTTTCTCCCGGACCAAAGATCCAATTGCCTGCATTTTCTGGATCCATAGAGTTGTTCAACAAACTAGTTAAGGTGCCGGTTTGAGACTGACTTGGTGGTTGAGTCTCATCAGAATCACCATAACCTTGATAAGCAATGGGAGTGGGGTATGGGAACATTATACAAATCTTGAAATGCGTGTGAATGATATTGTTGTTGGAATGGTTGAAATGCTTGATGAGGTTGAGGCAATTGGGTATACAGATTCGTTTGCCTAACTACTTCCATGTTCACACCACCACCCGTAGTCAGTATGTCAGTTTGCAAATGACTAAACATACGTGTAGGAGTTGTATCCATGCCAATGTTTTCTTCAACACCATGTACTGCTTGATTTTCTAACACCATGTTTGGAGTTGAGCTTTCTGGTACCTCCTCCATATGACGACGTCTCAATCTTCTTTCACCACTTTGCTGACTTCCAAGATTTTGATGACTTCGACGACTTTGCTGACTTTGACGAGTTTGCTGACTTCCAATGGGAATCAATCCTCCACCAGCTCCAACACTGGGACTCAATCCTCTACCATCTCCAACACTGGGACTCATGTCATACATCATGCTTTCCCTCAATATTTGCATCTGTTCCAAGTGCATATTCTGAAATCCCAGAAGAAGAGCATAATAATTGTTACATCGGATCTCGATACTCCAACTCGTAGCATTGACCCGAGGTATGGATAAGTCCGAGTAGGAGCACTAGAAATAATTGGATAAGTAACAATCTCTCCAGATGTGCTGGATATAGTCTTTACTTCCCAAGAAAATGGTGGCATGTATGACGATGAACTTTGAGAAGGATATGCAAATACGTCACCCGTCTCTAGTGGAGGTTGGGAAGGAAGAAATTCATTGTCAAGTGGCAACCTACCTAAAGTTGGGAAATCCATCCGACCCAAACTTTGCGGTTGCATGGAAATATTTGGCTTGAAAATAGTATTAAACCAAGATAGGTACTCATTTCTGTCCATCGGCTCCCGGATCAATTCATCAGCTTCTTGCCAACGATGACCTTCTCTTATCAATTTGAAGTAATCGTCTGCTGAAACATATATACTGAGATAAGGGTTGACAGCTATCACTGATCTCCCTTGCAACAAAAGAATCAATATTTCACCATAATACCAAACACCCTTCTCAGAAATAGGGTTGTATAACACCATCCTTTTAAGGCTTAACTCTACCATTGTCTGACCTAGTTCTTCTTGGAACTCAGGTACTGCTTTATATGGCTGTGAGATAAGGTTATGGCTTGTTCTACTCAACTGCTGAATCTTATGAACAATAGCAGCATGTTGACCATCTTCAATCTATGCAGCTTCCCAATTCTCAGAATCATACTTCCGTATGATCGGAAATACATTCGTATAATTCTTAAGACAAGGTTCCGAAACACGGAAATATGTATACCACTAATACTGAAAATAATAACATTCAGCAGGTTAATAACTTTTCCATATGAAAATGACAAATAAATACATAATGTGAAAAAGATTGGTTCTTACCTCCAGAACTCCCCAAAAAGCATTAAAACTATCTTTATCACACGTCGAGTTATCACTTAGGGCAATGTAAATCTCTGATAAAATCGATGTCCCCCAATCATATGTTGGTGCTTGCTCTAAATCTTCTAATACTTGAGAAACCTAATTAACACTCTTTCTGAGCTAGCATTTGGAAACAGAGACATTGGCCCAAAGTGTCCACAATACAAACAGACGTTCTAGCTCCTCAAAATGGTCAGGGATCAAATATTGATTACCAAACTGTTTCTGTTTTCATTCATTCTTACAAAGATAACGCTGGAAAAACTTTTCAACCCTGACACCTTCAACCCATACGCTTTTAATTGTCTATGTGTAGGATTTCCTCCTAATTCATTTGAGTATAAAGGAAGTCTTTCTTTCCATCTATCTTCTGATAACCACTTTAGTCTATTAAATGGAAGTAAGTTCCCTTGGCATGGAATTCCGGTTAACATGTATAAATCTATCGGTGTAACTCCTATTAACAATAATTATTCATAATTAGAATTTGTTGATTTTTATGAAACAAAACACATAATCTAAAAATTAAATTACTAGAAAAGACTGACTTACTGCATTCAAAGTCCTTGAAAAAGAACGTGTTTGTAGTCTTCCACCATCGTTCTAATATAACTTGAACACCTTGAGTCTGTGGTTTCTAGGTTGTATTTGATATAGATGTCGCCAAGGATATCTTCTCACTCTCTCTTGAACAACAAGAGGAAGTAATTAAAAAATTGTACGTAACTCAGTCCATCCACCTCTTAGATGTATAGCGTTACATCGCTCCTCATGATCAGAAAGGTGATTAGAGAATACACCTTCACCGGCTACTAGTCTAACATTATTAAACTCCTAATTTGTATCCACAACAAAACTTACTCCACTTGCCTCGGGGTACTAGTAGATACTTTCCCTTTTTGTTTCTTTTTTTTGTCCATATCTGTTTAAGATAATCGTTTTAGAACAAAAGTTTAAAGAAAATCAGTGGTTTTCAGAAGGTTTTCAGAAGAAGAATTGAGAAGAGTTTAGAAGAGGTGGGAGTATAGTTGCGGTATTTATAGGCGTCAGAAACTCGAACGGTGGCAATATTGATTATATCGACAGTGATATAGTGAATTTCAAGCGATATTGACAATATCGCTCGCTAGGGATTCGATCACTCAGCGGTTTCCCCAGAGTGGCGCAAATGGGAATAGGCCTTAGAGGTGCCTCTTGATCTCCAACTAACATCCATTGTGTCTATTCAACACAGGACACTCCCTCGTCGTAGCGGCAAACCAAAAACGAAAACCATTTTATTTTCTATGTTATTGAAAATATCCAACAGATAACACAATTTTAGGAAATCGTTTAGTAAGTGACAAATGTGACGGGTAGATGTGATAAATGTAGGTCAGAGCTAGCATGGATATCAATTTACAACTGTTACATTCGCTTATATTTTCTCCAATTACTGTAAAGCTACTGTTGTAGTCGTTTATGTAACCTCTAGGTATTGCAAAGCTGCTAGTATTGTTGTTTATGTTTCCGGTACCTTAAAAACAATTGAAACTCCAGGAAGAAAGTCTTTGAGAGGAACATGTCTAATTACTACCATTATGAATTTTCATCTCGAATATTATGTCAAATTATGTAAAGTCTGTGACATGCCCTACCCTCCTTGGGTCTAGAAGCAACTGTAATTGCATTATATCATATGAATCACCTTTTGATTCCGCTTTCAAGCATTTGAGGTTTGAGCCTGTACAAAAAAGGCTCAAGTAAGTTTTCTTTTCTTCTTCATGATAATGTTTTACGGGTTGTTCACGAAGCAGGTGCAAGTAACTATGATTAAAGATGTGAAAATCTAACGCCTTGAACAATTTTGGTCACTGAACAGAATTATAATTAATGGCAATTTCAAATCCACCAAAAAAACCACCAAAGTGCAATTTTCTAGTCACAAAAGTAATTTTAGCGTTATAAAATAACTATGAAGATACTGTGAAGTTGCCAAGGCCCAAGATACAACATTGCTGCCGTGAAGTTACCAAGATTGCTTGGAGGTGTACGGACCTGGCTCAAACACCGGATTGGCACACCTCTGGAGAAATGGTGTCAAAACAAAGACGTGTTGTCTGAGGCATGCACCAGGCACGGTTCACATATTAGCCATATTTTGAGCCAGAGTATATTTCGGGTCAGTGTTCAAATTTAATCACTATGGCGCATTTGATTTGGGACGGGCTGATGCTGTGCCTAGAACATATAACCCTTATTTAGGGATGATGTCCGTGTTGATGATTAAGCCTATTTAAGCCAAATTATACGGAAAATGGGTCATTTGTCCAAATATTTTTAAAACATGGTTCTAATGGACGAGTAAAAATTATTACGGGTGAAATGGACAAAAAAATAAATAACAAGGATGAAACTGGATTCATCCTGGTTTAAACTTAAAAAATAGCGAGGATTTTCACTCATGAATTATTAATTTTGGTCTTTTAAACCAATTTTGTGCAAATTATATAGTCAAAACAATAAACGAAAGCTAGAGTCTATCATTGAAATTGAATCACACCATGTGATTGTGTTTAAAGCCAAAACTCCCAAGAACATCAATCCAAAACACATAAGTGACAAGTCTCTATCATCGTGTCATTAATATGTATTGAATACCTGAAAATGATAGAGACTGGTCACTTAAGTGTTTTGGATACTCACCGACACAAGGTTCATCACTGCTTTGGACACGGTCAGCTCCACTACTTCTTTCCAAAATCTTGTTTTGAATTTTCGAAATGGGGAAGAGAACAATTAAATGTTTGTCACAGGGCCGGTGCCGTGCTTCATTATGGGCCATTTAGTGTTCCAAACATCCAATATAATGTGTTAGGGTTTAGTAAGATTATAACATCGTGAGAGTCTTCTCAGTTTACGGCGGCACATCTCTAGAATCCTCCTCCTCCTGCCTTCCTCCATTAACCATCATCACCGCTGCCATTATCTTCAGTACCACCACTAAATCAATCAATGGGTTATAAATGGAACCTGGGTTTTTGTGTCTCATATACCATGGAGGGACAGAGGGAGACTGATTTTGATTTCGATTTTGATATGATTTGGTACGAGCAGACTCGGAAATTGGGTTTTCATTTGTAGGTGTTCGTGGCATTCACGTTTCATGGAAGGAAAGAGGGCTAACCTCTTAGGAACTTTTTTCATGGTTATCCGTTGCGTAAGTTGTTGGAAAAATTTTGGGTAATTACGAGGATGATAACACTAAAAGAAATTGTTGTACTCAAAAACTTTCAAGGCTCATAAAGATTTCTTTTAGACGATTATTTCTACCCTCCCAATATCAATTGGCGATTGCAATTGTGTATGCGAAATAATGCCTTCAAGATACAATGAAAGCAATACAACAGAGAAATTGGATTCAAGGTTTGCACCCTTGACCCAATCAAGAACACACTAGAAAGAATTTGATGATGCTTTAGAAAGAGAGAAACAAAGTTGAATAGATTGTTTAGAATGAGAGAATACCTTCACTACTTATAGGGATATTCATGCCTATTGGAGATGCCTCTTCACTTCCAAAAGACACATAAGGTGTCTATTGGGAATGGTTGTCTTTTATGAACCATCACACCTATTAAAGGTGTCTTTTCACCTCCAACTAACATCCATTGTGTTTATCCAACACAGTACACTTCCCCATCATAGTGGTAAACCAAAACAGAAAGCCATTTTATTTTCTAAGATATTGAAAATATCCAACAATCTCCCCCTATTTTCAATAACCAAAAACATGAAAATAAAAATAAAACAAAACTTTTAAATCAGAGTGGCTGCATCACCAAGTGATCGCCACGTACCCGAGTGGGATCAAGCCAACGTAGTTCAAGCACAATTGAGACTAAGCATCATCGTTGAAATCAACACATAAATGATAGGTATCTTTTGGATTTGAACCTTCACTTAGTGTAAGAAACTCAAAGCCTTATCGAGATTCTATGGTGAAACCAGTCTTGAACCAAGTATCCCTTATGATAAAACCGAGTCTCCACACATATTGATTTCATAAATCATGTGTTCAGTAGCCAAGCACGTTAATGGCCATGTGCTTATATCCTTGATTCATGAGTCTTCTTTAGAGAACGGTCTTCTTCTCTTAGGAAACGGCTTTGATTTCCATACTTATATAGGTAAGTCTCGAAGGTGTTTCTGCGAGACACCTTGTGATAAAAAGTTAGACTTATTAAGGATTTATATCCATCCTATTTTCTTAGTAAACCAAAGACTAATTAGAAATGGGAAGTTTTATATTAGTGCTCCATAATCTACATCCATAACTTGTTGGTACCACATTGAACCTTGTTTATCCTTTTCAAAACATAGGTTGGGTTTCTGCTATGGGAGATCAACCTTCCTTCACAGACCTTAGTCCCATTTCTTTATACTTCATTGAAAACATTTCCTTTGGGAGACTTTTCATAGATAGGTCTTCCAAGTTCTTCTCCGTTTCAATGGTTAACTGCAATTACTCCTTTCTTGAATAATTGACTTACTGTTCCAATGTACAAGACTTGTATGTCTTGACTTTTCATTATAAGTCTTTGTTACAGACGTTATAGATCATATCCCGATTCACAATTAATCAAGACCGCTTAAGATGGCTTCTTCCAAAATGGGATCTCTACGAGTTAGGTTATAAGCCATTCCTCCTCATTAATTGCATCTACTCATGTAGTCAATTCAAACAACATTATTTAAAATGTTCTTATTTGACTTTACAAAATAATTGTAACTTCTCTAGTGATCCTAATTAACATTTACCGTTAATTCACAAGGAGTCATTATAGACTTGCATACACTAGAGGCATAGAAAATTTGTAGGCAACTTACTTGCTATTTCAACAAGCACATTATTACAATGAGTAACTCCTCTACTCATGCCCAATCCTCTACAAATTTATACCCAAAAAACATAGACAATGTCTATTTAACATTTTACATTATGTAATGCAAATGTTCATTATTTATGCATCGGTAATATCGTAACATCTCATCGTTGGATATTTGGTCGCGCACCCAATCTTCCAAAATGTTACATATAACCGGTATTCCACCCCTTCCAATGTCATTTAAGACATGCCAATTTCCAGATTTTGGAACCATATAATTCTTAGTGAAAGAATTATGATTTTGGACTTCTAAATTTATAATTTCTACCGCAAGAATTATACCCGTACCAAAAATTGTGGTCTCAACAATCATTGGTGATCTCCATTTTGGTTCTCTAATCTTAGAGCATTCATGACAATACTTTTCTAATGTCACGCGACCAAATGAGTGGAATTTACATATCACTTGTTTGATCGTATCAAACATGGACAAACAAAGTAATTTCTAAAGAAATCTTCAAATCCAATTTCTTGGACTTGGCATGAAAATTTTCAATCATTTTTCAATCACCAGAAATACCTAAGCATGGACAATATGCTTATTCAAGATTTTAATTGTGCAATGTTTTTTGTAGCGTAGTCTATCCACATATATTCCAGTAAAGTTACTAGAAATGTTAATCCAAATCAAAATTTGGAACCAAGTGTCCAACGCATACACAAGTCACTGCATACAAACTTGAGTCTAATTTTCTATCTCAAATCACCTCATACAGCACTAATGGATGCATAATAGAAAATTTGAAAGGGACGCTTCAATCATCTTTCCTTTGGTCGACCTCTGTAATTTGGTCGTATCCCCACGACAAGGAAAGGGTAACTGTGATCTCAAAAATCACACATGCACGACTAACATATCAAATATTATGTATATATGTGATATATAAAATTATGGGATAGTACTAACCGTTTCTTTCTTGGCTGATAATTTGAGAGACGCTGAACCGTTTTCTCGTCGTTCCCAACTCTTTGATTAGAAATTTTCTAATCCCTTGAGACTGGGAGGAGTAACCATAGCATTCACCGCATTTTCCCTTTTTCGTTCTTCTAGTTTAAATTCCTCCATGATCGAAAACTAATCGTCTAAAACTGTTGGAAAAATTTTGGGTAATTACGGAGGATGATAACACTAAAAGAAATTGTTGTACTCAAAAACTTTCAAGGCTCATAAAGATTTCTTTTAGACGATTATTTCTACCCTCCCAATATCAATTGGCGATTGCAACAGGTATGCGAAATAATGCCTTCAAGATACAATGAAAGCCCTACAATTTGGATTCAAGGTTTGCACCCCTTGACCCAATCAAGAACACACTAGAAAGAATTCTGATGATGCTTTAGAAAGAGAGAAAACAGGTTGAATAGATTATTTAGAATGAGAGAATACCTTCACTACTTATAGGGATATTCATGCCTATTGGAGATGCCTCTTCACTTCCAAAAGACACATAAGGTGTCTATTGGGAATGGTTGTCTTTTTATGAACCATCACACCTATTAAAGGTGTCTTTTCACCTCCAACTAACATCCATTGTGTTTATCCAACACAGTACACTTCCCCATCATAGTGGTAAACCAAAACAGAAAGCCATTTTATTTTCTAAGATATTGAAAATATCCAACATAAGTATCAAAAGAAGTACTAAATTCAGCCAGTTGTCAAATTTAATTCTTAATGACCAATTTTAATTGATTCTTCTCTCTTTTAATATAGAGATTTTGGCGGGAGAATAGTTGAAAATTGCTAATCATCGAGGAGAGCAATCTCAAAAAGCTCAGAAAGCGAATTCTTGGTGCTTTTATGTCATCAAAAGCATTTGTAAGTACTTGAAAGTTACAAATTAGTTACGTTAATTGGTCGGCAATTAATAAGCTCCCGCAGCCAAAAATGATCAAGTTATTTTTGCTTTGGGTTACAAGTATTTGTTCCTTTTGACATCTTAGTTTAGAGAACAAAAAACATGTCCTTTCGGTTGTCTTTCTTTTTTTTTTTGTTCAGAAACTTTAGGTTGTCCTTAGTGTGAGTGAGATCAGCCAGAGTTTGAACAATGACTTTGCAAAAGTGCAAAAATGTGTCCGACTAAAGTCTTGCATTGTAAAAGTTAAAGGGTTACTTAAAAGGTAAGTTGAAGACAAGATGATTTATTCTTCAAGACAACGATAACCACGATGATTGATAGGAAAACCAAGAAAGACACATTTAGTAGAACGAGGAGAAAGTTTGTGAGGTGTAGTGGAGGAGAGATTGGGATAACAAAGACATCCAAATATACGAAGGTGATCCTATGTAGGTTGGCGTCTATAAAGAGCAAAAACAGGAGAACGAAAATGGAGAATTTTGGTGGGAAGAATATTGTGAAGATAGACAGCCATGTTAAGAGAGTCGTCCCAATATTTGGAGGGAATTGATGCGTGAGACATAAGAGTATGAGTAATGTCGTTGACTCGACGGATCATACGCTCAGCTTTGCCGTTTTGAGAGGAAGTTTTGGACAGGAGAATCGAAAAACAAAACCATTTGCATGAGCAAAATTATGAAAAGAAGATTTATCAAACTCACGACCCAAATCACATTGAAAACTTTTGATATCACGCTCAAATTGGGTTTTAACAAAAGAATGAAATTCCAAAAATTTGGTGTAAACTTGAGATTTGAACTTTAAAGGATACACCCATAGATAATTTGTCAAATCATCCAATAATATCAGGTAATAATGATAGCCCGTTTCAGCATGTAATGGGCATGTCCACAAGTCACTATGAATAATATTAAAAGGAGCAAAAGTTTTGGAATTAGATTCATAGAAGGTTAATCTAACATGTTTGCTAACTTGACATGAATGACATAGTTTAGAGCAAGAGCTTTTATTACATGATATAAAACTTTTGGTGCGAAGAACATCTAAGATAGCTTTGCTAGGATGGCCAAGACGATTATGCCAAATATCGGGTGAACAAACGGCAAGAGAAATAGGTTGAGGCAGGGATATAAAGGGAGGAGAAACGACAAGCTTGGTGATAGGACAGAGGTCTCCAGGGCTGTCACATCGAAGGATAGTCTTCTTCGAAATCAGATCCTTCACAGAAAAACTAGATGGGTCAAACTCGACAGAAACATGATTATCTGTGGTGAACTTACGAACAGACACTAAGTTTTTGATAATATCAGGGGCAACAAGAGTATCTTTAAGCTGAAGGAGACGAGACGGAAGGTTTATAAACTTTTCTTCAAGTAACCCTTTAACTTTTACAAACGATTACACATATATTCTAGATATTTGATTTATTCTTCACATGTGCACACGGTCACTGCACGATCACCTCGGTCACTGCACGATCACCTCGGTCACTCCCCATATATTTTAATAGCCCCCCTCAAGTTGGACACGGAGATAATTGGAGTGTGCAACTTGAACAATCTTTTGAAAAACATCTGAACTTGAATATTGTTGTTGAAACTTTTGATTATTGACCGCTGCATTTGATGTTTGGGCCACCATACTTAACTTGATAGCTAATTTTCACAAGTAGCTAAAACAAATACCAACATATATTTTTTTTTTTTTTTTTGTTTTGTTTTTTATCAATGGCATTCTGGAGGGGGTTATGAATACAAAACTTTGCTAATGAGAAAAAAATGCAGACAAAAGAATGAAAATTTTCAAAGGGGTGAAATAAAATAAGCTTAGAATAATCATGAGTGTGAACAGACAGCCACTATTAATTTTTCAATTGGTTTTGCCATAATTGATGGTTTATCAAATTACCAAACGAAAGAGGAAGATATCAAATCCTCTATGAGCACATTTTTGTGAGCAATATTTGTAGCGATAAACCACAAATCAATGGAGTCAAGAGACTATCCTTCTTAAGAAAGAAGGATACTTATTGTAAGATAGTTTTACAATTACATGAGAAACAATAATCCGTAATTCGGTATTGAGAAAATAATATATTCGGATATCCAAGAATATATTACTTAACTTTGTTTTTGGAACAATACTCGGAATTGAATATTGTTCAATAGAAGGAACAAATACGGAGCTGAAATCCTCCCGAATATTGGAATATTGATTGGGTTGCGATAAAATTGCACAAACTGCAAAAGAAAGTACCGAAAAAAAAATGGATCGGGGAACATGAATATAATTTCATAGGTAGTTCTGAAGAGCTGTGGAGTAATAACATTCACACATGCGATGACTTTAACCCATGATATAATGTAAAACAAGATTTTGTCATCAATAATGAGCAATCCTCAATGAAATACAAAAGTTTGAGTCAAACTTTATGGAGGGATAAGGTATCAGTCAATTAATATTGAAGGACTGAGTGAAATCGGTCAACCTGGTTGGCACTCAAAATACATTTTAGCCCCTCTAAATAGTTAACTCAACCACAGCTGAAATGGTAGAGTAAACAATCCATAACCTGCATCAGAAACCGCTGAAATGGGTTGTACTAAGCGAGTATATAGTTTCCTGTCGATGAAGCTACTTATAAAGAGGTACACTAGTGAACCGAATGGGTGGTGCGGGATCATCTCCTGCTAAACGAGACGGTAATTATTAAATGAGTATGGTTTTTTTGGTTTTCTCTGAATTATTTAATGATTATGAAATGAGTTTCATCCGGATCTTCAAGATCAGTGTTATTGATGGTAATTAGAAAATTAGGTTAATTTTTCTACTATATAACTTATTATAACATGCATGGATTTTAGGTATGCTATATGTGATTCTTTATTTTCTTCAATATATTGAGTATTCAATCTTTTTAAATTGTTTCTTAAACTGAACTCGAATATCGATGGGTTTGTGTTGTTGTATAAATAATTAGAATTTTTTATTTATATGATACATGGGATTAGGAATTCAATGTTTAAATATACGATCATCTATGAACTATAAACTATGTCAATGTTCAAATTAACTGGTAATCATGAAATGGGGCAACACTATTTTTTTATAGGATCAATTTGTTGATCATGGGTTTTCTAATTTGGCATTTCAAGTAACATGGATGAGTGCAGAGTCGGTCATACTTTTTGGTCTATTTACTATCCGTTATGTATTTTGTTAATCTTCAATCGAGCAATGTTCTTTAATCTGAAATGAATTATTTAGTGGCTTTCATTGGCCTAGAACTTGATCAACTCGAGCAATCTTAAGTTAAAGCCTGTGTTCTCCTCGTCGAGACGTACTTTAAACCCTGATTATGATAAACTCATGTAGTCAGAACTAATACGTTGCATGCTTTGTTATCAAAATCACCTAATGCATTGTCAGCATTCATTTACTTATGTAATCTCACAGTGGGGGCGTGGCTTTGCTTTAGTTCGGCTGTAACTTATCTCAAAAGAGCATCTTAGATCAAAAAGCTGCCTATAGCCTGTGGGTATCCTTAGCCAAAAAACTATTACAAACATAGCCGAGATGCTTTTGACATGAGTTTTATGCTTATCAATCTTGAATTGTCTACTGCTGGAGCATTATGCGTGATTGCGAAATATTCTGTTGCCTTATATAACTGAAACACCCATAGTTCACTAGTGCCAATTTTTATCGCTTCTAATCGGTTAAGTGAAAAATTATCTAGTCCATAGGGGCAACTGGCCATAGATAGCAATTATTCTTTCTTTTGTATGACCATTACATATGCTAATTTCTTACATGAATTTTATTAAAAATCTCAAAATGAAATTCTTATTGCAAAATCAACCAATGTAGATCAACCAAAGATCAGTCAGAAAACAAGGAATTGATTGATTTCAGATTTGTAAGATATGTGGAACTAGGCGTAAAAGTTGTCATGAAGCATATCATGTAGTTCTTTTACAGTTGCAATGTTTAGTTATTAAATTTATCAATTTATCCGTGAAAAACATCCCAGTCGAAGCACGGCAGTAAAATATTGTTTGGTAGGGATATGGTAGAACAAAAACTCATTGTATAAATCAGCTCAGTTTTGAGCATTGCATCTAGCACAAGTAGTTAGAAAGGAAACTTTTAACTGTGGTTGCTTTTTGATTCCCATTTATATCTGCTAATCTGTGTACATTTTTTTTAGAAACTTAGCAAATATTGAACAGGTAAGCCGCGGCAATCCAAGTCATCGAAAGATAAGACCAACAATTTGAATTCGTCGTCGTAAGGTTGGGAAACCATTTGAGATAGGTGAACCTTATCCCCAACTGCAAAAATCAATGTTCAAGCCAAATTCCATGCATCCATTGCCTTGCTACTATACAGGCTAAGGTCACGTAGCTACCAGCATCGCGCTGAACTGTTGAGCTTCAATGCTTACAGCTAGAGGAATGGAAGATACCAAGAACTCTCATGAAAATTCTCCATAAAACTTGCATGTGATATTCAAGAAAATCCTAGTACTTGATTACTACATCAAACCTGTGTTTGTACCCTGAGTAAATAGGGACGCCCTCGTAGAGGAAAAGGGGGCTAGCGAATAGAGAAAAAACCCAAAAAAGGGATCAGAAATGATTGTAACCCATACTTGAATAAAATATCACCCCCTACGGCGATTCGTCCGTGGATGTAGGCAAACCATGCAGAACCACGTTAAATTCGTGTGTCTACAATTCTTGATTATTTCATGTTTTTAACCCTGTTTTCCTCATCATTTCCAAAATCATCGTGTTTAGTGCCTGGGAATATTTCTGGTACAAAAAACCTGCATATGATATTAAGATTTCAATAACATATACACATTTTGGAACTCGAAACATCTTTTTTAGTTCAAACAAAATATATTCATTACATATTTGTCAGTTCAGATAAATTACATCTTTGTCAGTTCATATAAACGGTCAACAGGTAAATGCCTAGTTAAGCAAAGATGATGTAAATAAGTAAAAAGAGATACATAACAGGTCTTTTTAGTTTACAGAACATACAAGGACTTGAGGTACATAATCCTCGTCTTACTTGTACCTCCCCAAAAACTTCCCAAAATACAATACATAGTTATGTATATGCGTACTATATGCGTACTGGTGATACCCTATAAATCTTCAAGGCCAACAACGATAATAGGATCTCCAGCAGTCTGCCCTTTACCTAGTGGACAAAGAGGTGGTTGCAGAGGAATGAGAGTGTCCGATTTCAGTGTCCTATACATGACAACATCCTCCCATGCATGGGAAACTGGGTTAGCAACTAATTTCCATCCACGACATAACTGAGGAATCGGTCCACGTGGCTTTAGTTCAGCTATCATGAAATGCCTCTGTATGCTTCAAAAAAAATAAAAAAATGAAATGCCTCTGCGATACGTTGAGCGTGGAAACATACACAACCGGCTATTCTGGCTTTGTTCGTAATGGTAGGTATGTCGTGTTTCCATTGCAAGAAAAACAACATAAAACGCAATTGAAAGCAAACGTAAATATATACGCCATGTCGGGAAGTTCCATACAATACTTCTCACTGCATGCGTTCTTATAATATCTAAGTGCAAGTAAAATCTGATCATACCGTTCTCGCCCACGACTAGAGGTTCATGGAGTTCCCGGTATGTTTCCATTTCCTCCACCATCTTCATACGAACTGTTAAATACCCTCGAGTATCACCATGATAAAGATACTTAGCGGCACAGCGAAAAACACAGTGGCTATCTTGTGGAACATTTACCAACCTAGATATTGCGTGTGAAGATATTCGGCCATCCAACTTACTGTACTCCAATTGCAGGTGCTGCTCAACTTTTGTGGTTGACCTGATTCTTGACTTTGAAGTGGATGAAGATGCAGGCTGATTTATACATGCATTCTTCCTATCCGTGTAGACCTTAAATACAGCAGTAATGGTTTCCTATCCGGGTAAACCTCAGAAACCCATCTTGTCCATTTCTCCAAACCTAAATAAAGTCTAACTATGGTTGGTAACTAATCTTGCTTGAGGGGTAGACTTGGAAAAATAAATTCAAAACTTAGCAAATAGAAAAGGACATAATCGCTTGTCCTTTTATATAAGTTGAATCAAAAGTAGGATGGCTCGGTGGGAAAATTCAAAGGTTTGGATTTCGGTGAGGATTGCTCATCAATAATGACAAAAGAAAAACAAAATTATTGATGGAATAATAAGAGAGTAGATTCCTCCATTGGATGTGAGAGAGAGGTACATGTAACAACAACTAGGAAGTTTGATTCCTCCATTGTGTCGCACACTTGGAATCCCCCTGCAACTAATGTGGAAAAAATAAATTTTGCTGCTTCCTTTATTGATAACTCCATTAACTCTGGCATTGGACTAATTGTGAGAAGTTCTGCAGGAAGCTGCAATGGTGTGCGATGTACCCCTGTCAAAGCATTAGATGCAGAACAAGCGGAGGCATTGGGAGCTCACGAAAGCGGTGTTATGGGCAAAAACAAAGGGAATTAGAAGGGTTCATCTGGAAGGGGACTGTGTGAATGTGGTGAATGCAATCAAAGGCTCCAAAACCTCAGTAAAGTGGACAACCAATAATGTTATTCAAGACATTCTTTTTATTTAGCTGATTTTGATCATTGGGAATGTAGTCATGTTAAAAGAGATGCAAATAGCATTGCTAATGATCTAGCAAAGTATGCAAAATCTCAAATAAGCTCTCAGAATGGAGTTTAAATGGCCTACTTGGATCAATACTCGATCCTAAGTGACCCGAACAATGTTTCAATTTAAATTCTTTTAATAAAATCCATTTTCCTATTAAAAAAAAAAGTTAGAGAGTATGAGTTAAAAGAGAGGGTTAGCGTGTAGGAGAGAGGAGAGAGGAAGTACGGAGAAGAGAGGGTTTTTTTCCCAGTCGTTTTTCTCGCCGGAAAATGGTTAACTTCAACAGGAGTGTAGATCAGGATGGCTTTATGACCCAATCAAGAAGGAGAACAAGGCACATGGAATGCAACTCGGTGAAGACTTCTCACGAGAATGGAAAGATGAGATCAGATGTCAAGGTGAACGAGAGGAAAAACATTAAGGTGGAAAGGAAAATTATTGGTGCTTCCATGGGAAAAAAAGGAAGTAGAGATATCATTCATGTATCAATATGGTGGAGTAACAAAAGAAGATTTTTGGCTTAGTTTGGGGATGGAATAAGGTTAGCTCGGATATTAAAGATGGAAGCAAACAGTGGTGGTGGTAAGCTATCCAAATGGAACTTTAGAGAAGATGAAGATTAGATGTTAATTACTAGAGAAGAAAATGAGTTCGGCAAATTTCTTCGGCTGCAGGTTTCACACAATAAGGCATGTCCGGACACATTATTTTTCCCACCCGGAAACAATGGAGTTGGATGGAGGGATACTGGGGTTTTCTTGGAGGATTTAATGTCTAGTATCTATAAACAAAAAGAAAGGAAAGTGATCGGGAAGAGTTGCGGTGAAGCCGATTGCAAATGCTTGGCTTGAACCAAATCGAAAAGATTGCTCGCAACATTAGAAAGATCATTTTCGGACTTCTCTAATTAAACCAAAATCTGATCGGGTCTAGATTCTCTTTAGAAAAGAACCTTAGTGGTAGAAGTTACATCAGCAGTCCATAATTTTGAATGGAAAGATGTTGGACAGTGGGTAATGGCAAAATTTGGTTGGAGTTATGGTTTGATCTACAACCGATTGATGAGGTTAGATTTGTATTCGTTGTTACTACTTTTGCTGAATTTTCTAGGGTCGAAAAAATTGGAAATTGGAAGATAGGAACTGTTGATATTCGTATATTTCCATGGTTTGCCGGTATTAATGAAATTTCTAAACCAAAACCGGACAGTGTTAAAAAACAGTGGGTTGGAGTAAAAGGAATTCCTATAATCTGTGGGATTTATCTACATTCAAAATTATTGGTGATAAGTTTGGGGGATTGATTGATGTTAGTCCTGAATCATCAATGACAACAGATTTATCGGAAATAAGAGTACTTGTTCTTGGTCCTGTTAGTAATGGTGTATGGTGTGAGGAATTAACTATTGGTAAAAAAGAAGTATGGTTGAGATTAGAGTCATTGGTGAGATTTTGGAACCATCCAGAGAAGATTTGAAACCCATCTCTATTGCTTCTGATCGAATGGAGCCTCACCGGCTTTTTACAAGGCGTCGCAAAATTCCCACAGGTTAAGCAACGAAGAAGACGAAGCATTATTACGTGGCAGCAAGGCATTGGTGGATCAATCCAAACGGGATGATAATCACGTGTCCATAAAAGTAGTGTATACTCATGCAGGTGGGTCAATCGTAACAGATAGAGTCACGGATAGTAGAGGGACGCGTGTTGGAAAGGAGATGACTTTGAATATTTCAAATTTGGAAAAGGACCCTCCTGCAGTTCACAATGACGTGGTTATCTCAACTATAAAAGAAACTTGATGAACGATGGGCCTCCTTCGAATTGTCAAGCCCGACCGGTTTTAACATCAGGTGAAGACATAATTCCACCTCTTGTTGTTGGGCCCAGTGCTCATTTTTCTAGTTCTGTTAGTTTGGACTCTTCCTCTCTGAGAAGTTTAAGGAAAAAACTGAAATCTCACATGTCAAAAGAGCAAGCAACCAGCTCTCTGTCTGTTTCCATTCATAAAAATAATAAAAGCGAAGATGTTTCTGACAATGAAGTTTCTTTGGAGGATGATAACTCTCTGTTAAGAAGAGAAATTGGCAAGAAAATTAACTCCTCAAATGAAGATATTGATGATCTTTGCATCACATACAAGTGGTAGTGCAAGAAGTAATAATAATGCATCCGTGATTCAATGGTGACCAAAGGTACATCGGATAAATTTAATACTCTCTACGACAAACTTAAAGGCTCCGGTCATCCCTCGGGTATTGTATTCTCCGAACAAAAAATTTCTTTTGTTAAAGATTCATGTTTAGCTCATGCTAATGCTTTCAAAGACGAGTTTTTGATGGGAAAAACGGAAGGATCATGATTGCCCATTTATTAAGTTTTGGTTTATACGGGCTTACAATAATTTTAATGTTTAACATAATTTCTTGGAATGTGAATGGTCTTAATGACCCGAACAAACGATCGAAGCTAAAAATTCTCATGAAACGGTGGAAGCCTACTATTCTTATGATTCAAGAGACTAAGCTTAGTGCTTGTAACGATGAGATTGTGCGTCAATGTTGGGGTGCGACTCCATGTAGGTGGATTGCTTTAAATTCTTATGGAAGATCGGGTGGAATTTTATTGATATGGAATTCGGATATGATTGAAGTTGATGACTTTCTTGAAGGAATATTTACTATAAGTATTTCTTGTCGTAATTTGGAGGATAACTTCCGTTGGGTATTGATTGGTGTTTATGGTCCTTGCAATGTGAACGAAAAAAAACGATATGGAGCTAGCTACCTTGCAAGGTTATTGGAATGGAATGCCTTTGTGCTTCGGTGGAGACTTCAATGAGATAAGGTACATGGTGGAGAGAAGAGGTTGTCGTAGAGTTTCGAATTCAATGAAATTCTTCGATGACCTATGTAATGAGTTGGACCTTGTCGACTTGCCTCTTTTCGGTGCGAAATACACTTGGAGTAGACCACCTAACAAAAAGAGAAAAATTGACCGTTTCCTTTTCTCTTCGGATTGGGAAGATCATTTCCCAAATATCAACATCAAACGCCTTGCAAGACCTTTTTCGGATCATTTTCCTATTGAGTTATGCTCAAAGGACTCGGATTGGGGTGCTTGCCCATTTCGATTTCAATTAGCTTGGCTTGATGGAACTAACATAATTTCTCTAATGAAAGAATGGTGGGAATCTTTTTCTTTTGTAGGCACGGCGGGTGAATGTTTTTCAAAGAAGTTACATGCTTTGAAGGAAAAATTGAAGATATGGAACCAAGATATCTTTGGGAACATTGATAGGGCTATTGATTCGGCGCTTACCAAGATGAAAGAGTTGGATGAACTAGATGATGAAAGGGGTCTTACCGAAGTTGAAGAAGACATGCTTGTGACGGCTAAAGTGGATTTTGAGGTGGCACATCGTCGAAAAAACATAATATTAAAACAAAAGTCAAGAATTAGATATTTTAGGGACGACGATCGTAACACCAAACATTTTCATCGAGTGGTGAAAGGTCATAGAGCTTTTAACAACATCAATAACCTTCAGTATCAATGGACGTTGGACCGGGAACAAGGAAGAAATCAAGATGGGTATTGCAAATCATTTTGAGTTGGCGTTTAAAGAAATTGCAAACAACCTTCCTAGAATCAAAAATACGTGTCTAAAGCATATCGATGAGAATGAAAGTATTTCGTTGGAGAGACCATTTAGTGAAGAAGAAGTTAAGAATGCAATTAAATATTTGGGAATTGATCGTGCTCCGTGTCCGGATGGATTTCCTATGAAGTTCTTTCTTGTTTGTTGGGATTTCCTAAAAGAAGATTTGATGAAGGTTTTCGAAGAATTTCATGACCACAATATTCTTCATTCATCATTGAAAAACAATTTTATTGCGCTTATCCCTAAGAAGGCAGGTGTAGAGGAATTTAAAGATTTTCGGCCTATTAGCCTTATTGGGAGTGTGTACAAAATCATTTCAAAGGTTTTGGCGGAGCGTTTAAAGGTACACCTTCCTACTCTAATCTCAACAACTCAATCTAGTTTTATTAAAGGAAGAAAAATTCTTGATGGAGTATTGATAGCAAACGAATGTGGGGATTCTAGACTTAAATCAAAAATCAGGGGTTGGTTTACAAGCTTGATTTTGAAAAGGCGTTTGATAATGTGAATTGGAATTTTTTAAATGAAGTCATGTTCAAAATGGGGTTTGGTGTTGTTTGGAGGGCTTGGATTAGAAATTGTTTAACATTCTCAAAGTTCTCGGTTCTTGTTAATGGATCTTCTTTCGGTTAATTTGGTTGTGAAAAGGGACTTCGTCAAGGTGATCCTCTTTCTCCTTTTCTCTTTACTATTGTTGGTGAAGTTTTAAGTTATATGTTGAGCAAAACACAAGAACTTGATCAAATCTCGGGTTTTTCGGTCAAGGAGGGGGGAACAAAAATAAATCACTTGCAATTTGCCGATGATACTATCATTTTTCTTGATGCTAAGAGAGAACAAGTCGATGCCCTTAGTTACCTTCTTCTTTGTTTCGAGTTAACTTCGGGTTTGAAGATAAATTTCTCTAAAAGTAGCTTATTTGTGGTCGCGGTCGAGGAGGAAGTTGAAAATTATGCTAACATGCTAGGATGCAAGTTTTCCTAGCATCCAAGCGATATTATAGGTACAAACAGTTGTCTGAAGACAAGTTGTATCCTGGTTGTAATACTAGCATCCAAGCTGCAATTGTTGAGCTGCACAATGTGAAAAAAAACATATAAGATTTCAGCTAACTGTGTAAATAGTTTGTTGGGTGTGATAAAGGGTTGGTTGCCGAAAGGAAACAATTTGTCAGTAAAATACACGACAATGAAGTCGATGCTCAAAGATCTGGGGATGAAAGAAAAGTCAATTCATATGTGTGAGAATAATTGTATTTTGTATTACAAAGACAATGAAGATTTGACAAGCTGCCCGGAATGCCTCGCACCAAGATATAAGGTTAAGGTTGATAAATTTGGGGAAGAGTTTTCATCGAATGAGCCTTCCAAGGTATTGAGATATTTTCCCCTCGGCCAAGGCTCAAGAGATTATATACGGTACCTTGGATTGAGGAAGAGTTTTCATCGAATGATCCTTCCAAGGTATTGAGATATTTTCCCCTCGGCCAAGGCTCAAGAGATTATATACGGTACCTTGGATAGCACGTGCAATGACATGGCACGATCGAGTAGAAGTTTCTACAGATTATATGCGTCATCTGGTTGATTCATCTCAATGGGATTTAGTGAAGAAGAAGTTTCCTGAGTTCGCAAATGAGGGAAAAAATGTTTGGCTCGGAATTGCAACTGATGGATTTAATCCTCATGGTATGCAGTCTATAAATTATAGTTGTTGGCCTGTGATAGTGGTTGTGTAAAATCTTCCTCCTTCATTGTGCATAAAACCTGAGTTCCAAATCATGACGATGTTGATTCCTGGTCCTAAGGCACCGGGGAAAGATATTGATGTATGTCTCCGTGTGCTAGTAGGCGAGCTGAAAGATCTGTTTGAGAATGGGATATCAGCTTTTGATACGCACAAACAAGAATCGTTTCAGCTGAGGGCTTCTTTAATGTTTGGTATTCATGACTTGCCAAAGACAAGGTTATATGTCCTGGATGTACCACGCACGGATATTTTTCTTGTGTACATTGTGCAGACAAGACTCGAAGTGCGTATCTTTTATATGCAAGAAAGAATAATTATCGGATATACCTCAGGGGTAATCATCCTTTAAGGAAGGGAGAGAACTTGGGATTAGAAACTGATGAAACTAAAAATGCTCTAAAGCGACTTTCAGGAAAGAAGTCGTTGGAGAAACTAGCAAATGTGACTTACAAACCTGGTAAATTGGTAGTAGGAAGCAAGGCACCGAAAAGAAAGAGATATGATCCCGATGCCGATGATGATCCTTATGGCGATGGTGTTGACGAAGAACTTACTGGTGCATTCTATAAGGAGTTCATCTTTTGGGAACTGAAGACCAATCATATCCTGTATTTCCGTCATTGTGTAGATGTAATGCACACTGAGAAGAATATAATGGAGCATATACTTGAGACGATCTTTGATATTGGTAATCAGTTTATGAAATCGTGGAATGCAAGGGATGAATTGAATAAGCTTGGCATGCATTGTGGACAGTGGACTACCAGTAAACACAGGAGCGCAGATTCTTTGAAAACCAATATTTGTCTTAAGCAAAGTCATTCCTATTGCCCGTTGCCTTCAGTTTGTACATGTTACCCTCTTTGTGTTTATATCCCCTGTGCTGCAATATATACTTTTTCTGTAGTCTTTGAATTGGAGCCGCATCAAACTCATCTTTTAGTAATCGTGCTTCTTGCCTTTCTCTGTGGTTTTTTTCAGTTCCTGTGCTTCATGATGCCATGCTATTTAGAGTTTGTTTTCATTGTTATCTTTACCTTTTTTTTTCTCAAGCCATATTGTTTTATAGAGTCTTTGGAGTTTGTTCGAATATATCACTATCTCTAGAGTCTCGACTCTACACTCTGATTTCCGTCATTTATATATGCAATAAGACATTGATTATTTGACTCGTGAGGTATCTAACTGAGGTGTGAAGATAATTTGTCGATAATCTATAATGTTTCCTTGGTCTCCAAGGGAACAAGACTTAACGGAGTAAGTCTTGGCAACCACGGTTAGGAAATCGTGGTATTAAAGTATTTAGGAAACTAGTTGAACTTGGTCACCAAGTATTATAGTAGACCTCCAAGTATTAATCGTGTATATATAGACATGAGCTGATTTGGTGATACGTATTGATATCTGTACCTTGGTGACTATTATTATAGAGGCGGAATTCAAAATAATAATAGACGAAAACTAGAAAGTAGAACACAAAGTAATAATTCGAAGAAAGATACCCTCTCTAGATTATGAACAAGAAAACTATTACAATTCTCTCTTTGTTACACTCAAAAACTCTCTAAACAGTGGATCAACCTTAAATTGTTTGCAAAGCTTGCTTTTGCAATAATCAATTGCCTCGCAAACTTCTCTCTAGGTGATTTGCCTCGCAAACCTCCTTCTTTGGTATAGGTGTGTCTGTATCACAAACCACACTCTATATGTCTTAGCTATGAGCTAAACATCTCTATTTATAGTTTCAACGGTTTCCCAAACCTTATAAGAATCTATTTCCTTATCTAGGAATAATTCCTTCTCTAGGTATATTTCCTTATCTAGGAATATTACCTTGTCTAGGAATATCCCTTATCTAGGAATAATTCCTTTTCTAAGTATATATTTCCATATCTAGAAAATATTCCCTTTCTAGGTATATTTCATTATCTAAGAATATTACCTTGTATAGGTATATTCCTTATCTAAGAATACTGCCTAAAAATCAGTATTCCTTCTTTAAATTATAATTTTATCCTCAATCCTTCTTGAGGATCACTAGTTCCTGGAGAGAGATAGATACACATGTATCATTTGGAGAAGTTATGGAATCGACAATGGAGTTGTGAGGGGATTCCATCCCACCTCTTGGGTGGTTATCTTGTGAAGAGGTTTCATAGTGAGTCTAAGGTTTCTTCTTGAGCGTTAAGGAAACACAACGAAGTGGTGCAGCATCAAGAGAGAAAGGTGAGGCTATCATGAGTGTTTCATATATCTGGAGTGAGGTTACAACGAGGAGAATGTTCTTCAAGGGTTTTTTGTAAACACATCAATGGGGCTGCGATGCTAGATAGCAAGATAGGGGTTGGCTCAAGGTTGTATTCTAGACATGGGTTCTAATGCTAGAGAGACATAGGTGACTGACACAAAGTGTTACTTGTAATTGTTCTTCAGAGATTTTCATTATAATGAAAAGGATCATCCTCGCAAGTGGACGTAGGCACATTGCCGAACCACTATAAATCTATATTTGGGCTATATCTATATTTGGGATGTTCGTATCTATGTTTGATAGAGCACCAGACGTAAGGTCCCCATTACAGTTGGAGAAGTTTGCAGTGGCAAGAAGGTCGATGGGTGGTCAAATGTTTATGTAAAAGGAAGAAACTCCGAGTACGAAAGGCGTACGGCATAGTTAAGAAGATTGATATTCAAGGGTTATGCACAAGGAAGGTATTGCTTAAAAAGATTCTCTCCAGTGGTAAGAATACATAATCCATACCTTGTTGACTATGGTGGTGGTCTGTGGCTTTGCACAAGTCGTAGACAATATCTTATATGGTACTGAGTTATGGAGTAAGAAAAATTCAGCTCAAAGGTGTTGTTGTTGTATGAAAGTATGTATGCAAAGCATCTGAACTATCGAATAGGCGATTATTCACGGAACGATGAGCTTTAAAAGAAGTTTTCGGCAAGGAATACTGAAGGAAAATTCTGGAGGTGCTGTATCGAATTATATGTGCATCTATGTTCCGCATCGATTTCAATGACAGTTCATTTTCAATAGGTAAAATACTGAAATTGGATTGGATTGCTATGTACGCTTTTACTGCATCCTGATTACATTTCACGACCAAAAAAACAAAGAAAAAGAACTAGCAATGACAGAACTTCTCAACGACATGATAATTTTACACTATATGGAGATAAGAAAACAAACGGAATACAAATGATTAAACTAGCAACTAATGTAATTGCCAGAGAAAACTACACAATGAGATCAAATTAAAGATTCAAAAAAGAGGACAATAGAGAAGAAAAATGGGAAATTGAGATATTGAGAGGATAAATCATGCCGCTTCTTGTTGTTGATGGTGTAGAAGTACCACCATCACTTGCTTCTGCCATGATTTTGTAGTTACATATCTGTTTTTTTTTTTTTTTTTAGGGATTTCTCTCCTTTTCTACAAAGAGAGGAGAGACAATAGGAGGCACAATTTAGGGTTCACTGATACGTATCACTTACGGACGACTGTGATGGAGATCTTTAAGATATTAATCTTACCAAATTTTAACAGTTGACTAAGGTAGTCAAACCATCCAAACACGGAAATAACGATACTGCCTCTTGTACACCTCTTGGCACATTAGAATTTAACTGCAGGAATTTCAATCTGATGCTCATGCAGAAGATTATGCGGCTCATCAAATTACACCATCATACACCATAGAATCATATGATGGATTATCATTTACCCCATATTTTAAGGTCTTATTTTTCCTTAATTGCAGATCAGATTGCGAAACTATTTGGAAGTAGTGTTTTTTTCCTTACGCACTCCGGGTTTTTTTTCTTGCAATTATTATATGCTATTTGGAGGTAGTTTTATGTAGAAGATGTAAATGGCCGAAACATGCATGTTGTCAAAGGGTCGTGATACTACCGAGTCTAACTGACGCTACACGTATTTATTGGGCCAACCGAAGCAAGGAGGATGCGATGATATTTTTGTTTCGTGCCGATCCCATTTTTTCATCAGTTTTCCAAAGCAAACTTCAATTATTTCCAATCAAAAGTTTCAATTTCTTTGGGACGACGATATAATTTTAGATTCCCTTTAATTTCTCAAATTTGGCTGGATTTTTATTGGATGTAGAAGATGCAGATGAACTTGGAATAAAAGATAAAGTTTCTCGGTTGGCTCCCCACCGCATGCGTTCATGTAGTATATTTTCATTATTGGGGGCATATTATGTGCATTTTCTTTTATTATGAATTATTATTTAGAGGTAGACATCGATCCATTTGACACTGACAATAAAGCATAATGAGCCATTGTAGAAGTATTATGAGCCATGACAGACACAAAGCATCTGGCCAACCATTCATTAGATTCTAAGTTACCATAGGATTTTGTTTATCATGTTAATTACCCGGTTTATTTCGTTAGACGGTATTTTTTCAATGAACATCTGTTAACGATAAAGAAGATGAAGATCTGTTGTTTGTTGCTGCTGTTGACGATGAAGACGACGATGAACCTGATCTATTTGATGATGACGGCGATGATCTGTTTTGAATACGACGATGACAATGAAGATGAACCCGATCTGTTTTGATGAAGACGATGGAAGATGATGTTTGTTGCTGGTGTTTTTGAAGACGACGATGTTGCTGCTGCTGTTGAAGATGTCAAAGAAGATGAAGATGATGTTGCTGATGTTTTTATATGGACTTCATTCCAGAAATGAAGTCTTTTTTTTATGTTTTTATATGGACTTCATTTTCTGGAATGAAGTCTGTTTTTTTAGGTTTTTATATGGACTTAATTCTGGAATGAAGTCTATTTTTTAGGTTTTTATATGGACTTCATTTCTGGAATGAAGTCTGTTTTTTATATGGACTTCATTTCTGGAACGAAGTTTGTTTTTTAGGTTTTTATATGAACTTCATTTCTGGAATGAAGTCTGTTTTTATATGGAGTTCATTTCTGGAATGAAGTCTTTTTTTTTTAGGTTTTTATATGGACTTCATTTCTGGAATGAAGTCTGTTTTTATATGGACTGGGTGTTGTTATTCAGAAAGGGGTTGGGGCTCAGCTTGTTGCTCGGCTACCAACCAAAAGTTCTGTAGTTTGAAAAGTAAATATGAAATTTACAAATAGAGATATTTTTCGGAATAAAGTCTGTTTTTTATATGGACTTCATTTCCTGGAATGAAGTCTGCTTTTAGGTTTTTATATGGACTTCATTTACGGGAATGAAGTCTGTTTTTATATGGAGTTCATTTACGGAATGAAGTCCTGTTTTTTTAGGTTTTTATATGGACTTCGTTTTGAATGAAGTCTGTTTTTAGGTTTATATGGACTTCATTTTTTTGGAATGAAGTCTCGTTTTTTATTAGGTTTTTATATGGACTTCATATTTCGGAAAGAAGTCTGCTTTTTTTAGGTTTTTATATGGACTTCATTTTTGTTTTTTTAGGTTTTTATATGGACTTCATTTCCGGAATGAATCACTACAAAGAAAATAAGTAAAAATTAACATGGAAGGGTATTTTTATCAGTTTAATATTTTTAAATAATTATGGACCAAACAGTAAAGGCGTTTGACCAAACGAACAAACATACATGGGCCCACCTAAAAAAGACCAAACGATATTTTTCCCCTATGGCAAACTGCAAATAACTAAATTCGAGTAAAGAGACATATGCTATAGAATGTTATCCCTAGCTGGGCCAGCCCGGTTAAGGATTTGGGCTGCATCAAAATACTCTAAAAAGTCCTCCACTCTATAGCTGTTAGATTTCATAAGAAGTGAACCCTAATCTTAAAGGGAATCTCAGTCGTTAGATTTCATAAGAATCTAATCTTAAACCTTATAAGTAGTAGTTTTGGTTTCCATTCATCCCATTATGAGCGCCTCCCTCAGTCTTCTGAAATCGAACCCTAACCCAAGAACACAAACAATTGAAAGCTCTTTATTCATAGCAATATAGTCATGGCCGCAGATGTGTCAATAGAGGGATCATCAACATCAAAATATGTCACCACAATGATTTTTCCTCTCAGAATTCTTGTACCAGCAATTTGAAACCTGAAATTGTATGGGTTTAAAATAGTTTTTTTTGCTTCTTAGGTGGGTTTCCTGATCGATCTTCAGGGAAGGAAGATCAGTAAAAACAATGAAGGACAGGAAGAAGTTTTATTTGTTTGTTTTATTAAGATCCACCCCAGTTGTATTTCTTAATGGTGTCTTGTATAATCTTAATCAATTATCAAATAAAAACTAGAAAACCAGTTTTGTTATACTTTAAATTTCAATGTATAATCTTAATCAATTATCTAATAAAAACTAGAAAACCATGAGTTTTTATTTTTTCTTTTGACAAGTTGGTTCTGAATTGAAATGTTGTCAGGACATGTATATTTTCGAAGACTTTTCACTGATCAAAATAGAACAATGTTCATGAATTCGATTGGTTACTGTCTTCTTCGGCATCTGTTGATTAGTGACGCTACCAAGTCCATGAGAGGCAAAAAACAATGAGAAATCAAATCTGTCTTTCTTTGTTGGCCCGGGTCTCTTATCACTTGAATTTAAACAATATTGAATATGCAGATATGTATTCACCCAAAACATTTCTAATGGAAACAAAATTTCACCGGTAATACATTTTTTACGAAACAAGTAGAACGTTATTATCAGTAATCATTTGCAGATGTAAGTAAGAGGTGGCTAGGTATATGTAGTTGGCGTAAAATACGTAATTCAGTAAAGAAGATACTGTTATGGTTCCTTACGAATTGAACCGTGCATCAAGATCAAGAGAATATTTTATTATGTTAAAGAACGAATTGGAATGGATAGAAAGAAAGGTCACAACAATCCTTCATATCTCACTTCTCTTCAAAACACCTTCGCCAAGATTCCTTTTCAAAACACAGCTTGGCCAAGATTGACTCACTGAGAGTCCGTCTTTGAATACATGGAAGTAATTAATCTCTACTTATCATATTGTTGGATGCCCGTAATCTTCTATCTCTGTTAAATGTGATTGTTGGTGAACATGTTTTTTTTTTTTTTTTTTTTACCTTTTTTGTATTGTTGCAATCTTGCTTTGATGATACTATCAACAACTTTTTCTCGCTTGTGTTCTATGTACAATATTGCAGGTTGCACAACATGGATCTGAAAGCTGGTATTATGCGATTGATAGTTGGTGATAGAAGAGTGACAGAAGACTCTTACCAAGAGGAGATGTTATAGTGGGGATTTGAACTCTTTCATGAAGAAGGTGGTGCTGGCAAACCTCTGCAGCAACTTTTGAGACCTCAGCGGGGTTATGATCCTCACCCGTTCTATAACACTAATCAAGGGGCTGTGTTTGCAAGAAATTGACTGCGAAAGGGAATTCAGCCTGATGCTCATTTGTTGAGATCTATATGGTGTACCGGTATGTAGTCTCTCCCCCATTTTGTTTAGCTGCGGGTCTCCTTATGATTTAGCTCTAGTAGCAAGCGTTAAGGACTCTTTACGTTGATAGCATCCTTTTACCACCTTTGCGTATATGGGTGTTGACTACTGGGTAAGTAGTACCAGAAATTTGACTCAATGCCGTTGTAATGCAATAGCCTTTCGAATATCAAAAATGAAGAATATGCTGGCTGCTGAAGCAGCTGTTCCGGTTAAGAAAATTAGTAGCTTTTAGTTTTGGAGCCACCAGACTCGAGATTAGAGCCTGCGGATGTGTCCTTTCCTTGGGACACGCAAGAAGATCAACAGATTCTCGATTTCTACTGCGGGCTTCTTCCCATGTCGATGCCAGCATCTTTCTTTATCAAAAATATGCCAAACCCCGTGTATTATGACAAGCAAGGCACAAATACTCATTTGGCTAATTTGTTTATGGGAACATATATTAATTCATTTAACTCATTTGTGTAAATAGAAATGTAAAGAAAAAGAGTCATCTTACACACTTGAGACATCATCACCGCTGATTAAAGTTTCTGTAAGCAATAGGGGTTATGAAGTTAAGGAGGGGACGGGGGAGAAAAGAGTAAATCATTCAAGGTCATGTTTATCTATTTCTGGACATTCAAAGGGTTAACTGAATTCCATTCGAGCAGAATTATGCCGATTCTTGTAAGACTGTTTCCAAATTTGCATAATAATCAAACTTTTAACTTTCAGGTGAAGGGGATTTTAAGTAATAAAGTTAGCTTCATGGTATGGGCTGCTTTTCACCTTTCTCTTCCTACAAGGGACATGTTGAGGAGAAGAGGAGTTCAAGTGGAAAGTGAAATTTGTGTGCTCTGCAATTCAGTTTGGGAGTCTGCTGATCACATGTTAATTCACTGCTCTTACTCTTTCGAGATATGGGATTACTTGATCAAAGCTTTCCACATCTCTTGGCCTATTCCAGGTACCATCAATGGTTTGTTTGATGCTTGGTCTTGGAATGTTCTCCATGACAGGGGTTTGAGAGATACTTCATTACGCTGTTTGTTGGATCATATGGAATGAGAGGAACAATCGAGTATTTGGTGGAAGACATTAGTGCACTGTTGAGAGTATAGATTTGATCAAACAGACCTTAGTCTTATGGTCCTGTGAGTCAGACACTTTTAGTAATGTTGATTCCAGCCACATATGGAGTAATTGGGAACTACTTATGAGTATGTAGTTGAAGGCCTTTTCTTTTGTAATACTTTTGTAATTTTCTCTCTTTAATAAGAACAATGTCTTGGCATCGTGCTAGTGTTGTTCTTCTACCGTAATCATACTTACGCCGTGAGTTTGAATTCGAGCAAGGTGCTACATGCATTTTTGATCCTTATGAAAATTTGGGCAAAAAAAAAAAAAAAAAAAAAAAAAACACCAAGGAAGAACAAAGTGATTTTAGGTCAAAAATTTGCCAGTGAGCAGTTGCCGACGGTCAAAAAATGTTGACTGAACCAATATATAGTAGGTTCAGTCAAAGACTGTTGACTGAACCAATTATTTATCTTTTTGATTTACAAAAATAGTATCAATACAAGGAAATCAAAATAACTCTGGACCTTCTCTCTCCTATTTTTCCCCCACTCCTCTCTAAAAGATCTCCCTATCTCGACTTTGCTTGGTCCTTTATATAGGATATTACATAGTGGATGACAACAAGCTTGACCTTTATTTTCCGGATCTGATCTGCGTTGTTCTCGCAAGCTTACAAGGGTTTTCTTCGCAAGGTAATCCCTATCTTCGCAGAATCTCCACACTTTCCTTATGACTAAGCTGACGTCACTCGCTACATCACTTCTCTAACACTCTGCGATGACCTTCGCAACCATCCTTTAGTTAAAGCTTCGCTAAGATATAACTGTTGCAAGATTCTGTTCCTACAATACTGAAGTTGGAATTGTAAATAAAGAGAGATAATATATAGGCATCGAGCTTAAGACATCTTTTATAAGGCTCAACCTCCCTCCTTTTGACAAATATTGTCGTTTCCATCTAAGGAAGTTGGTGATCAGATTATCAATATTTAGAACAACAATTCGTTGTACTGCGGATCTACATTTATTGGATATTCAAGAGATGTTCCATAGAGTTAGTGAGCAGGTCACAAGGAATGTGGATGCCATCGACATTTATTGGAAATCCTGCTTTTTATCTTCTGATGAATATAACTACCAATCATCCCATCGGCTAGTCTAAATTTAACTTTCTTTCCGTCCAACTCCAAGATAACATAAATTTTCCATCTAAGCAACTGATGGACAATTGCTAGGTTTTTCCATATAGCAATATTCTTACCTCTAAGCCGGCCATATTTATCATCTGCAAATCCAAGAAAGCAACGGGTATATATATTACTGATGAAGAAAACAAAAATTGGTGCAAAATTAATACCAAGGACCTAATTCCCAATTAGCCATCCGGGTGCCCGAATTGAGCAGCTGTAATCGACAGAACCTCCTCTTGGGATTCCAACTGCACAAGAAATGGCATTTACCATCCATGAGTTGCCTCTAAAATAACTCGATATGATTGTGGGATTGAGCAACATCAATATCTATCATTTAGTGTTGCCTTTCCAGTTACGTCTATTTGGCTATTCTTGCCATGGGTTAATGGCCAAAAATGTTGTTTTCGGAAACCTATTTCCTAAAAATGTTCAATTTTTTCAAAATTCCCAAAAATGTTTCATGGATTTTTTTTTGCCTATTTTATCCTTGAGTTATATTGTTATGACAACTAAGTCCTGCACATTATAATATTTTATTATTTTTTGAAAAACTATTTGAAAAAGGTACGATGTTTATTAATATTCTAATTGATCAAATGTGTACTCATCTCCTAATATTGTGTGCACAATACAAAATAATCATTTTTTATTTTTGAGAATGTGAACCCATTGGGTTTACATTGTGTGCACAATACAAAATAATCATTTTTTATTTTTAAAAATGTGAACCCATTGGGTTTACATTGTGTGCACAATACAATAATCCTTTTTTATTTTTGAAAATGTGAACCCATTGGGATTACATTGTGTGCACAATACAATAATCATTTTTTTTTTTGAAAATGTGAACCCATTGGGATTAATCTGAAGTGCACAATATGATTACATGGTGTGCACAATTTGTTGAATGTGTACCCACTGGGTGTGTAGGGAATAATCAATGTGCGCCCATTGTTGTACAT